>JABSNV010000821.1:150000-164690 GCA_024085815.1 Flaveria linearis
AACACGAATATGAACACGAAGGTGAACATATAATCAAATATAATTTTTGTTCATATTTATTAATTAAGAAAATAAAATATTAATGTTCGTTCATTTTCATTTTAAAAACCAAATGAACAGTCCCGATTATCCAAAAACACATATAAAAAATAGTTTAGATATACATAATTCATCAATATGTATGATTCAATCAAAAAATCCATAATGATTCATCAAAAATAACCTATAATAACTCATCTAAAAAACCATAAAAAATATGTAAATAAAATATTGTTTCAATACGTAAACAAACAAACGTAAGCAAAAGAACACAAAGAAACATAAACAAACGAACATAAACGAATGTCACGAGAGTAAGTGAACGGACAAAACATGTGTTCATGTTCGTACGTTAATTAAATGACAACATTTTGTGTTTGTGTTCATCATTTAACTAAATGAACGAAACAAACGAACTTTCTGTTGAACAGTTCATGAACGTTTGTTATTTACAGGCCTACACACACCGGATAGCATTAACTAACCAAAACAAATATAAACAAATTAATTATATACTAAGAAGATGGTTTTTGAGCCCTTCCAATTATGAATAAATCATAGTAATAATCGTATCTAACGTCGCCCAATTATACCATTCCAACTTTAGATGTATATAAAGAGTTAAAATCTACAAGGGTATAATATTTTAATGATAGTTAAATACTATATAAAAACAAATATCTTTATTGATAATTTATATAATACCTTGCCTTGTTGAACATAAAAAAAAGTTTCGTAGTGTTAAATTAAAGCAAACCCTCACACCTAGATGTGGTAAAAAACCGGTTCCCGAAACGGTTCGGTCAAAAAACCGGAACTGGTTTTTGGCCCAAACTAGTTTGGTCCAAACCGGTTTCAAACCGACCCAAACCGCCTGTTCCTATGCGGTTTTGTGTGTGATGGTTTAAACCGGTTTAGAAACCGGTCCGGTTTAAAACCGGTATTCAAACCGGTTCACAAACCGGTTCACAAACCGGCCCCCAAACCGGTTTTGCATACTAGCCGTTACCCAACGGCCATATAGCCGTTTTTGACCTTTTGGACCATTTTTGGACCGTTTTTAAGTGTTTTTACCATTATACTCCATTAGGTTTATATATATATATATATATATATATATATATATATATATGTATGTATTGGATGTTTTGGTTGAATCACAAAAACTTAAAATGCTCTCTACTCTTAAAAATCAAAAAAACACTCAAACTTTCGTTATCTTACAAAAAACTCTCTCAAAACTCTCTCAAAACTCTCAAATGGCTTCATCAAATGCTCAATCTTCAGTGGTTGTGATGCGTCTTCAAGCGACGTGGTGGTAGCAATCCTTCCAACGAATAGGAACCCTAAAATATGGTGCAATTACGATTTATGTCAAATGACAAGCGGTCCGAAGCCATAAGTTTTTCAAAAAAGATGCAAACATAACATTGAAAAATCACATTGCAAATAAATATTGTAAGGTGTTGAAAGGTGAACCGTCTCAAGGTCAAGCTTCGATGACAAACAAAGGAAATGTTTGGGCTTATAACGTTGAAGCGGTTCGGGAGCAAATGGTGCATTTTGTAATTAAAGAAAGCTTGCCGTTCAAATATTTCGACAATGAACATTTGACTCGACTCATTCAACGAACTCTACAACCACGTTACACCAATGTAAGTCGTGCTGCTCTTCGAAGAGATTGTTTAAAAATATGAAAAAACTAAAAATGAATTAATATCTTATTTTAAAATTTACAAACCGGTGTTAACTTAACAAGTGAAGTTTGGTCGACCCCTCACAGTTCACCGGACTCGTACATTTGTGTCACCGCACATTGGGTTGAACCCGATTCGTGGCAAATGATGAAACGTACGATTGCGTTTGAATTGTTTGATTATCCTCACACCGGCCAAAACATTTTTTTTTCTTGTGGATAAATTATTAAAACGTACAAATTAGAAAACAAAATATTTTCTATATCTTTTGACTATGCGTCAAATAACACTCTTACGATCGATCATTTAAATTTAAACTATAAACCAATGTGTGACTATATGTTTTTTCATAATCGATGTGTTTCGCACATCATAAACTTAGCCGTTCAAGACGATTTAAGAATAATTGAAACGTAAAAAGATAGTTTTAAAAGAATGTTATGTGACATTTTTAGTAATTACCGAAGATATACTAGATGTTGCAAGTTTTGTAAAGACGCAAATTCCAAATGTTTAGGTCCAAATTAGGACGTACCAACATGATGGAATTCTACATGTAACATGTTTTAAAAGGCTACTGAACAAAAAGATAGTTTAATATCCTTTCATAATAGTTTGATAAGTCGTGAAAGGCAAACAGTTACCATCCATCGGGTTGGTTCATTATTGAAAAAGTAACCAAATTGCTTCAAATTTTTAAAACCGCAACTACTTGTCTTTTCGGAGTTTATTATCCAACGAGTCCTTTAGTACTTCAACAAATTTATTATATGACTTCAAAATTAAATAAGATGTCGTTTACGGGTAGACCTTATTCAGATATGATAACCCAATGAACACAAAACTTAAAAAATATTTTCAAGAAATGCCTCCAGTAATTACATGTACCGCTGCATTAAACCCTTGTATAAATTTGGGCAGGGTTGAAACTTTACTTGATACTTCTAATTTACATTTAGAAGTTAATGACCTATTTTATGGTAAAACTTTAAAAGCTAATTTTAATAAACAATTAGGAAAAATATATAATGTTTATTTAATAAAATATGGTGAATCGTCATAAATCCATGACTCATTAAGGCATGCGGCAAATTCTGAAAATTCAAATGATCCAAATGTTTGATTTATATAACACTTTAAGGGATGAATGTAATAAACGTCAACGTGGAAACACTCCGAGTAGTGAACTCGGGAGGTATGGTGCAACAAACTTTTTATCCACCATGAGTCCACATGATTTTAAAATTTTGACTCGTTGACTTGGTGGAAAGGTAAGGAAGATCATTTCCCATCCTATCCACCATGGCCCGAGATTTACTAACCATCCAAGTTTTCACGGTAGCTTTGGAATTTGTTTTTCCTATTAGTGGCAGGGTTATATCGATAAGACAAACTCGTCTCACTCCCTAAGCGGTTGAAATGTCAATTTGCCTAAAGGATTTTTTGGATGCCACAGAAAGAGTATAAGACAAGTGCTCACTTGAAGGAGAAATGGAATACGAAGCCGAATTATACTAGGATGAGGTTGAGAGCGGATTGACACCCGGAATGACCGATGATGAAGCGGCATATGATGAGTATCTTCGTAACAGCTCCGGTTCTGGTGGCGAAGAATAAACGTACAACTACAAGTATCGTAGACTAAGCTAATTGTTTAGTTTTTTAAAAAAACTATTATTTAAACTTCTATGTTGTTTAAATTATTTGTATGTTTCACTTTAAATTATTAATAACAATGTTTTATTTAAACTTGTATGTTATTTAAATTATTTAAACTTTGGTTCTGGTGGCGAAGAAATAAACGTACAACTACAACCATGCGCTCAAAACAGGGGCCATGCGCCCACAAACAGGGGCTATGCGCCCAAGGAAGGGGCCATGCGTCAAAATAGGGCCATGCGCCCAAAATAGGGGCCATGTGCCCAACACAGTGGCTCATTCATCGCACATAAACCATACATTTATTTAAAACATCGCAATAGAAATTAATTAAAACCTTTCATATATAATGAACGCTTTGCAAAATAATACAATATAGTTAACTGTTACAAAATATCATAATTTGCATTACATCATAAAATATCATTGTTATACAAATGGATGCCATCCCAAAAATGCCAAGTAGCTGTCCCGTGCCGTCCTCAGCAACAATCACCTACCAACTGGAAAATACATAAAAGTCAGCGTTGCTGAGTGAGTTCTAGTTATAAAATAAAATACTTCACTTATCACTCAAAACCGTTCTTACTTCATATGTGCTCATACATCATACGTACAAATAGATATCATATTATTATCTTCATCCGTTCATTACTTTCGTTCATTTATCATCATCGTTATCATTAGTTATCTTCCTTACCATATTTTACGTACATTCACCTTTATCTTCCTCATATTCCGGGCCAATACCACGGGTATACCCCACCGATGCATAAAGTGGGTACTGGGCCGAAATCTATAATTAGACCCATACATTGTGCCCGGTGGCCTGACCACAGTACCGGGGTAACTTCATTCAGAGCAATGCCATGTGCTATACCCCCACCGACATGCATAAATGGGTACCGGGCCGACGTCTACATTAGACCCCATACATTGTGCCCGGTGGCTTAACCACAGTACCGGGGTTCGCGGTAAGATCCCATACGTATGGTCAATCACAAGGATTAGACCCCCAGTGTGTATCCTTCCGGGGTAGCTAACCATACACAGTTGAGCTAACACCCTTCATTGGGTGTGAACCTCCATACATTGCTTGCAAGACTTTTCTTACATCCGTTCGTTCATTAATGCATGCATTCACTCTTTCTTTACGTTCCACTATCATTATCATTAACTTCCGCTTACATGATACTTTTCATTCATTTCATACTCATAACATGTAAGTCACGGAATATACATAATAGGAACATAAGGAACACAACATAAACATGCATAGCATCACACAACATCACATTACATCATCACACATCATAAATCATGCATCATCCATTTCCATACACTACACTTACATAACAAGTCATCATTGAACATAACCGACCCTCCGTGGGATAGCGGGGTTCGGGGGTGGCAGCCCCTGACAGCGGGTCCTAGGGGCAGCAACCCTAGTGGGTCCAAGGGGCAACGCCCCTGGCTGGGGCCGTGCTGTCCTGGTCATTAACACATTTGTATAGCACTTGTTTGTTATAGAAAATCGATCTTCCTATTAAAACTCTTAAAATCTTGGTCATTTAAATCGTATATTTAGTAGCATTTTCAGCCCTAAAAATTCAGAAAAATTTCTAAGTCTTAGGCGCATGAGCACTATGCAGGCGTATGGGCACTATGCAGGCGCATGGGCACTATGCAGGCGCATGGCTTCTGACGCATGGGAACACTTAGGCGCATGGGAAGGTTCTGGGCGCATGGGCATTATTGGGGCGCATGGCACTATTGGGGGGGCATGGCCAACACTTAGTCATTCTGGGCTAACTCTAGGTGCTGAGCACTATGCAGGCACATGGGCACTTAGGCATCCAAGCACTATTTAGGCGCATGATTTTAGGCGTTTGGGCATACTTAGTCATTTTGGTAGTTTGGTGTATGGGTACTATTTCAGACGCATGAACAATACTTGTAACTAACATCATCATAATTCAATCCAAATTCAATCTAATAGATTCTAAGCTTAGTTCTCACATTTAAGCATAAAAAACACATCAATAACATCTTCATAACTATAAGTCATCCCAATCATAACCCCCGCGTACACAGCACATTCAACGGGTATAAAATATCCGTTTTATAAAATTGCTTATACATGTATTTCTAGCCCAAAATCAGTGAAAACATGTAAAAGGGGTTCTAGAACTCACCTATAACAATTTCAGGCAAGGCTTCTTCAAACCCGAATGTAAAAAAGAGTTCAAACACCTAAAACCCACCAAAACACACAATCCGAACATACAAACATGTGTAAGCACAAACCCAAGACTGAAACCCAACAAGAACGCTTAAAACTTCGAATGTTACCTTGAATTCAGCCTTCTAGTCTTCTTCTTCCAAAAACCAATTCTGCTCTTTCCTCTTTTCTAAAACTGAATGAAAAAGGTGATGTGCAAGGTGTATGGGCAGCCATACTGCTTTTGTACAAAAATATAATATGATTTATACTTTTGACATTTTAACCCCTCAACTTGGGTTAAATAGCATTTTCCACTTTTATTCTTCTTTTACAACTTCTAAAATACCCGGGTGTTACAAGTCCACCCCCCTTATATGGTTTCGTCCCCGAAACCTGTTATTCCTCAAACAAATAAGGGTAATGCTACCTCATCTCTTCTTCAGTCTCCCACGTAGACTCGGATCTTTCCTATGCTTTCACTATACACGCACAAGAGGAACCACTTTATTCCTTAACATTTCTCTTTACGATCAATGATCGCCACTGGTTGCTCCAAATAATTGAACGGTTCATCTACTCGATGTCTTCCAGTGGTACAACCATCCTATCTGCCAAACACTTCGCTGATGAGATACATAGAATGCCGAATGAATTCCACTAATTCATTGGGTAGTCTAACCTATAGGCCACCTCTCCTACTCGAGCAATGATTCGAAAACCTTATGTTCTAACCGACTTTTGTCTATCCTTAGCTGCTTTCATAAAAGTTTTAATCTTTTCGAGCTTCTCAGTCGTAGCCTCAATCACCTGTAAGGCCCCGTTCCCAGGCACCTCACAGTTGGTCATTCATTGCATATAAAACATATTAATACACATTCATTAAAATAAACAATGGATTATATTAGCAAAAACCATTCTCTACTATTAAAGATACTGTTGTCAAGCAATTCAATAATGTTCAAGTTACAAAGATTGTTTAATTGCATTCAAAACGACAAGTCATGACATAGGAATGGATTTAGTATTTCCCTACCGTGTAGCTTCACCCTCGTGCCATCCTTAGCAACGATTACCTGCCAACTGAAAATGTATAAAAGTGCGTTACTGAGTGAGTTCTAGTTTTCAAGTATTACAATACCTTGTATAATGTGTATGTGTGTGTGTGTATATATATATATTATATATGAAAATACTCTTTTTATAAAATATATTCTCTTACTCTTGTACGTCAGCACGCATCAAATACAAAAAGGTAATGCTTTTTGCTTTACTGTATGCCTTGTTCATTTGTACTCTTTTAACTTTATCTTTCACTATCTATGTGGACCAATTAGCAATACCTAAACTATATGCGCGGGGAAACTGGTGTTGGGCCTCTGGTCTCTCAATAGGCTCTGATTACTGTTGACGGGTGGTTATATGACAACCCTCCATAATGTTAAAAGACGAATTTATCTCTCATTTAATTGTGTAATTATCTGAATTAGATAACTCCAGTTGCTTTTGTTTCAGGGCACATTATGGAGCTTAATATGAAGAAAACACAACTTTGGATGGACCACGACGGATGGAGCAAGAAAGGATGGGAAGAGGACAAAACAAGAAAAGTGGGGGTCTACGTAATTTACGGTAGCCACCGTAAATTACGGTGGCCCCCTCAATATCATATCTCCACCGTAATGCAGTGGATTTCCACCGTACTGATTTGGTTTCCACGTAACTTACGGTGTGCTGACGAAAAAGTGAAACTTGCCTAATAAAATGGTTGAGTGGTGCCTTTTGCTCATAATCTGGATCTGACGACTTTGGGGCAGAAAGAAGGAGAAAGAGGGGATTTGGTCTGTTTTTGCTAGTTTAAAAAAGATTGTAAAACAATTGATTTGGGTTGTCAATTCCTTTGAACATGAACCATTGTGTGAGGATGAAGATTCAAGTCATGCTTGGCTAAACTGTGGTGATCATCCTAGATGTAAGGTTTGCTTTTGAAACACTAGTTTGTGCTTGAATTTCTAGAATGATAACTTTGAATGTTTGTTTGAGTTATTATGGTGTTTGAATATTTGTTTGTAAGTTGTTGATTGTTGTTTTGATGTTACCCAAACCATACGTTCTTGGTGCCACGGGTAATCGAGATATCATCGGAGGGATTAAGGTTGGATAATTGTCAATTGATCATCGCGTAACAGCCTCGCATTTACAATCGCGAGTACTTAGTTCTCTTTCATCACAAACGACTATTCAAGCACGAACCATGTCTATATGGTTCTTTCTAGTAAGCATAAACTAAGTGTGGATTAAAACCTGAAATCTAGGGTGGTCACTTGTTCTTAATGTTACAAAAGTACGTTGTGATTTGCAATATATTTAGTTATTATTAGTTCTTAAACCAAAACAATCCAATTCTTGATATTTAATTTTTGCATTTTGGGCAATTGTAGTTAATTTACAGGACTATAAGATAAACACATATTCCACAAACTCCCTGTGTTCGATTACCTTTTACTACTATCTTTGAGTTGTAATTGGATTAAATTTACGTGTACTGCGACAGCACGTCAAATTTTGGCGCCGTTGCCGGGGAGTTGTGCGCAACGTGTGTTTGCTTATTAGTTTTGTTTTGTTATTTCGGTGTTACGCTGGTTGTGTGTAGTGTGCAGGTTTTGTTCAGGTGTATACATACCAGGAACTCGCACTCATCATCATCATTAGTGCTTGATCCAGAAATTGAACGAGCTACTCACAGGAACAGAGTCTTACACAGACAAAATAAATTCAGTGGTTCACCAATAGTACCTACATCACCCGTTACACCACAAAACACATGGATCCTCCTAATCACCTCCCACTACGGGTCAAACAACACCACCCAAACCTTTACCATGTTTACATCAACATCGGAAACTGAACCAACCCATACCCCATTACCTACAAGTACCAAACCAAACATTCTTTTAGCTTTGACCCATCAGCACCCATTCCGCCCATTTCATATTTCCCACAACCGTCAATCATCATTGTCTAACACCAGTACCAACACCCACAACCATATCATCCAACCATCCATATTTCATACTCCCCCTACCTCTCAGATGCAACGGATACACAATACCAACAACATCAGGTTGTACAAACCTGGGAGCAGGAGGAGCTGGTGTTGATGGTGGTTATGGTGATGAATTTAGGAGATATAAGGAAGAAGGGTACACGTATAAAGGAGATGCTGATCAAGGTAATTATGCTTACAGTCAAGGACAAGATATGTAAGAATATAGGAGACCAAACACAAGTTGTGCAACAACAAATATACCACACAAAACAACCCCAAGTGAGGCTACATGGGCCACAGTTTCAAGAGCAGATTCCTCTCACAACATGGGGAGCAATCTTTCAACCACCGTTCAGCAATTCATGCCTCCAGGATCACAAGTTCAAAGACCAATGGGTCCTCAGCGACCAAGAGTAGGTGGGGTGTTCCACGAAGGCATAATTGGGACGCTGCTAGGGGTATTTGAGGCACACTTTCGTCCAATCATCATAAATAATCCATCACCAGTGGTCATTCCTCAAAAAAATCAAGGGAGAATGTTTGAAGTCCGAATAAATTCACTTCAAAGTTTGCCAAAGTACAAAGGGTTAGCAACAGAAGAACCCTATTTTTATTTGGAAGCTTATGACTCAATTGTAACACAATTGGTGGTCAAGGATTTTCTACGGATGATGTCAAGTTGGTGTTATTTCAGTTTTCATTGGAGGATAAGGCAAAGAGGTGGTTCTACACTTTGCCATCTACTTCAATTTACACATGGGCAGAGATGCAACAAAGGTTTTGGAAGAATTTTTCACAGCCCAAAAGACTAACGATGCTAGGAGAAGCTTGAGAAGCTTCCAACAACAGCAAGGTGAAATGTTTCATGAGGAGTTTGAGCGGTTTACATGATGATCACGAATGTCCTCATCATGGAATTGAGTTATGGGAGTTGTTGAACGCTTTTCACGAGGGGCTCATTCTGAAGATGCCCGGGATTTAATGTCTATCACAAATGGTAATTTGGTACAAATATGAGCAAGACGATTCGGCCATTTTTGGATCAAATGGCGGGTTACATCAAAGAGGAAGGCTCAATCAGCAAGACGAGCACGACCGGTCATTACACGAGCTCCATTTCAAGCAGTGGATGATGGTAATGTACAAGCTACAAATCAAGTTTACAATTTTGTACAAATTGCAATAAGTTAGGGCATACTGTGGATTCTTGCACGCTAACTTTTGAACAAGTGGAGGAAGTGAATGCTATTCAAGGTCAAGGGTTTGGTGGAAGAAATTACAACATGAATTCAAATATCTATCATCCGAGTTGAGAAATCATCCCAACTTCAGTTATGGGAATCCGGGCAATCAATCCACACGAATTTTCAAGGAAACACCCAAGGTAACTATGTGCCTCGCCAACAATTCAATAGTCAAGGCAATTACTGGGGTGGGAACAATCAAGGTTCCAAAGGCAATCCCAACAATCGGTAATGAGCAAGGTGGTTCAGCGGTCATGTTACTTCAAGCGGGAATGAAGTTATGGATATTCTTATAATGATGCAACAGGAGATGCAAAAGAGAATCAGTTGGATGATGCTCGGGCCCAAAAGATGAATTCGTGACAAGGCCGTTCAATCTTTGAGCATCCAATGGGGCCAACTCGCAACAGAAGTAGCAAACTTGGAAGAAGAACAAAGGAGAGCTGCCAAGTGATACTGTGGTGAATCCTAATCACCAATCTAGTTCCAAGAGCTCAAAACAAGTACACATTAATGCTTTGGAATTCACATCTCAGGTAAGTGTTATTTGTTAGATAAATTACCCTAAAACTCCCAGATCCAGGAGTGCCCTTGATCCAATTCATATAGGAGACCTTAAAAATTGACCGGGCACTTTTAGATCTAGGATCATGTGTTAGCATCCTCCCCGGGCAATTATATGACAAATTGATTTTGGTCCATTGAAATATGTTGATACCCTAATAATGTTGGCTAACCAAACACCCATTAGGCCCAGGGGTATGCTAACAGATGTCATTGTAAAGGTGAGAGATTGCTACTACCCAGTGGATTTTCTGGTACTGGATTACACTTTTCTATTGAGAATGCACCACATTCAGTCATCTTGGGTATGCCGTTTCTAGCTACTGCACAGGCAGTCCAAGATTGTGAGGAGGAATGGTGAACATGAAGTTGGTGAGAAGGTTTTGAACTTAAATATGTTTTCTATTGTTACTAACCCTTCCATCAAGGAAGCATGTTTTGCTGTTGACATGTTAAGGAAGTGAAAGAGGTGCAGCTAAAGAAAAGAAAGAAAGAGAGAGAAGAGAAGAAGAGAAAAGCGAAGAAAAAGAAGGTGGAGAAGACGGTTGAACAAACTGAGATGGATAGTGAAGGTAAGAAGACTGGATGCAGCACACTGTTACACAAGTGTGGGGATGCGGGAAGGGTGTCAAGTTTCCCGGCAAGAGTTGAAACATCCCACAAGGCCACCATAAGTCAAGCTATTCATGTTGCATCTTCTTTGGTACACGTTGTTCTGTTTTCTTTTGAGTAGTTCGGTTGGGTGGTAGGGTAGTGTAGTATGGTCGGGTTGAATTAAGGAGGTGTTAGTATCATAAAAACAAAAAAAATATTTTCAACTTTTTGAGTCTTTTGTTTTGTTTATTTTGTTCCTTTCAAAAACATACATTGGGGACAATGATCCCAAGTGTGGAGATGAGGGGAATTTTTAATTTTTAGCATTTGTGTTAATTATTAGCTTTTTCAAACTAAAAAAAAGAGAAAAATATAAAATGAAAAATACAAAAAGGAATCTATTGCTTAAGCTATGAGCTTTCGGTTTGTTTAGCGATCAAAATCTCCTAAAACCGTACATTGGGGTCATGTACCTCAAGTGTGGGGATGGGGAGAAATTTTGAAGTTTTTAAAAAATAATACAAGCAAAAATTGTGAGAATTTGAACACCTGGATTAACTCCGAAGATGCATCGACAACCTTTAATCATTCTTATTCTTGGTGAGAGTTAAAGCCACATTTGTAGATAAATAACACATTTCTTGCGAGAGTGGCAACGGGGGGGGTGCACTAGAACTTGTGCTTGAATACATTCGATACTTTAGTTGGATGTGAATGTGAAAAGAATTAAAGGCATTTAGGTAGCCTCGTCTTTGATGAGTGCGAGTGTGGGATTTAGGGGGGTTGGACCTCATAAATTGTATATTGAGCTTGGGTGTAAGAGGGGCGGGGGTTTGGACATTTAGTTGCCAAATTTGTGCCTAAAAGCCTATAGTTTGTTACCCCTACCTAGTTACTTTAAAATTTACCCAACTTGACCGGGTCTATAGTGTTAGTAGTTGTTAGTAGTTGTAATCATCTTCAATGCTATGTTGAATGTTTGCGTGAAGATTTCGTATTTTTTTATTGTTATTAAAGAAAAAAATATATAAAAATTTTTGGAAAAAAAAGCTGATGAAAAAAAGACGAAAAAAAAGAGAAAAAAACAAAGAAAGAAGAAAAAAAAAAGGATTGAAGTTGAGTATCTTGTATAGTAGTTAGGTTTGGTAGTTAGTTTTTTATGTTATTGGTGTAATAAAGCCCAGGTTAAGTTTTGCTTATTAATATATATCATTTCCTACCCATACACCTAGCCACATTACAACCTGGAAGTCCCTTTGATATGCATTCATGTTTGGCATTTGTAAGAGAAGGGTCGATTTATGTACAAGCTTATAGTTGTGCAACCGCGCGTTTGCCTTTTGTGTGTCTAGCTGATAGATGCTAGTGCTTACTTGTCGCCGAGAGGAGGGATAGTGAGGGGTGTATCATTTGGGTGTTACGAAAGGGTTAGTAAAAGTATTACATGTTTATGCTTGGGTTACGTTGATCGCTTGTTTGAAATTGATTTGATATGCTTGGACAAGAAACGGTCTAGTGTGGGGATGTGACGGGTGGTCTATATGACAAACCTCCATAATGTTAAAAGACGAATTTATCTTCATTTAATCGTGTAATTATCTTGAATTAGATAACTACAGTTGCTTTTGTTTCAGGCACATTATGGAGCTTAATATGAAGAAAACACAGCTTTGGACGGACCACGACGGGATGGAGCAGAAAGGATGGGAAGAAGGAACAAAACAAGAAAGTGGGGGTCTACCGTAATTTACGGTAGCCACCGTAAATTACGGTGGCCCCCCATATCATAATCTCCACCGTAATGCAAGGATTTCCACCGTACTGATTTGGTTTCCACCGTAACTTACGGTGGCTACCGTAAGTTATGGTAGCTGCTGACGAAAAAGTGCAATTGCCATAATATAAATGGTTTGAGTGGTGCCTTTTGCTCATAATCTGGATCTGACGACTTTTGGGGCAGAAGGGGAATTGGTCTATGTTTGCTAGTTTTAAAAAGATTGCAAAACAATGATTTGGGTTGTCAATTCCTTTGAACATGAACCATTGTGTGAGGATGAAGATTCAAGTCATGCTTGGCTAAACTTGTGGTGATCATCCTAGATGTAGGTTTGCTTTTGAAACACTATTGTTTGTGCTTGAATTTCTAGAATGATAACTTTGAATGTTTGTTTGAGTTATTAGGTGTTTGGATATTTGTTTGTAAGTTGTTGAATGTTGTTTGATGTTAACCCAAACCATACGTTCTTGTGCACGGGCAATCGAGATATCATAGGAGGGATTAAGGGGATAATTGTCAATTGAGCATCGAGTAACAACCTCGCATTTACAATCCGAGTACTTAGTTCTCTTTCATCACAAACAACTATTCAAGCACGAACCATGTCTATATGGTTCTTTCTAGTAAGCATAACACATAGTGTGGATTAAAACCTGAAATCTAGGGTGGTCACTTTCTTATCTGTTACAAAAGTACGTTGTGTTTGTAATATATTTTAGTTATATTAGTTCTTAAACCAAACAATCCAATTCTGATATTTAATTTTTGCATTTTAGGGCAATTGTAGTTAGTTACAGGACTATAAGATACATCATATTCCACAAACTCCCTGTGTTCGATACCTTTTTACTACTATCTTTGAGTTGTAATTTGGATTAAATTACGTGTACTGCGACAGCACGTCAACTGTACACAAGGCTGCCCAGTCACCTAGGGTATGCTGCAACGGTCCGCCAATCTCAATTGACTGGCCCTGTGCATCCTTTGGGGTAGCTAACCCGTATCACAGTTGGGTAGAAACGACAAGATGGTCGTGCACCTCTATATAATTGAAGGACTTGTTAACATTTTAATTAAGTTCCTGTTCTCTTTATCATTACTCTTCCACTTTGTTAAAATAATACTGCATTAATGATCATAGCACACTACATAGTCACACAATAATAATCACTATGACCATAGGAGCAACTTAAAATAATGCAAATATAATAGCAATTAAAAACCCTAAGTCAAACTTAGGTCAAACTCTAATGATTCTGTTTACTCAAAATTTAGAAAATATTCTAAGTGTCCTAGGCGCATGAGCACTATGCAGGCGCATGAGGCATGTTTAAGGCGCATGGACACTATTTGGGCGTTTCATCACTTAGACGTTGGGCCATCTCAGACGTATGGGCACTATTTGGACGTGTCCACTTAGACATTTGGGCCATCTAGAGCATGGGAACTATTTGGATGTTTATCACTTTGACATTTGGGCCATCTCAGCCATGGGCACTATTTGGACGTTTGGCCCATACTTGGGCGCTGAGCCTAAATCCTAGACGCATGGGACTGTTCAGACGTATGGGCTTACACATATTCTAAGGAAATTTCCAGACGGTTGGGGAACTGTTTTGGGCGGTTGGGCCTGTTTAGGCATATGGGCTAACTTAGAAACTTTCTAGGCAAATTCTAGGCGGTTGGGATGCTGTGCAGGCGGGTTGGGCAATCTATTTAGCAAATTCTAACATATTATCAGTCCCAATCATTTTTCTACATGATCTAAGCTTAATAACACCATTCTAAGTATAACTACCCTATAACAACCATCAAACATCATCATGCATACATAGACACATGCGGT
>JABSNV010000880.1:0-94567 GCA_024085815.1 Flaveria linearis
TATTCAGCTTCAGCAGTTGATGTAGAGAACAGGATTGTTCTGCATTGCCATGAGATAATCCTTCCACCAAGAACTTGACATCCTCCTATGATGTTGATTTTTGTCAATGTTGCAGCCACCATAGTCACTGTCAGAGTATCCATAGAGATTGAACTCACTATTTCTGGGATACCAGAGACCTAGTTTAGGTGCTCCTTGAGGTATCGAGGATTTCTTTGCAGCAGCTAGGTGAGACACCTTTGGAGCAGACTATATCTTGCACAAAAGCATGTGGCAAACATGATATCTGGTCTACTTGCAGTGAGATACATCAGAGAACCAATAATTGCTCTATATGATGTTGATCAGTATCCTCCCCCTCAAGGCAGGGCAAAGATTATGGTTCTGGGTATGGGTGTCTTGGCTGGTTTACAGTCTTCATTTCAAATCGTTCTAAGATGTCTGAGACATACTTAGATTGACTTATGAAGAACCCTTCCTCATCTGTTTACTGGATTCCAAGGAAAAAGTCCATTTTCCAATGAAACTCATCTCAAACTTCTGCTTCATAATGCTTTCAAAGTCCTTGCACATTTGGTCGTTTGAAGAAACAAAATATGATGTCATCAACATAGATTGTACTAGCAAAATGTCTTTCACTCTTTCTGATGAAAAGAGTCTTGTCAATGGTACCTCTAGTGTATCCATTCTCAGGAGAAACTGAGACAAGGTCTCATACCACAGCCTAGGTGCTTGGTGCAGCCATATAGAGCTTTATCCAGTTTGCACACATAGTTGGGGCTGTGGGTCTTCAAATCCTGGAGGTTGACACACATAGATTTCCCTATCTATATACCCATATAGAAAAGCACACTTGACATCAAGTTGGTAGACTGTGAAGTTCTTGGATGCAGCATAAGCAAGGAAGATCCTAACTGCCTCAAGTCTTGCAACAGGTGCAAAGACATCAGTATAATCGATTCCTTCCTCCGGGTGTACCTTGAACTACTAGTCTTGCCTTGTTCTTGATAATCAAGCCTCTATCATCTTTCTTGTTCCTGAATACCCATTTTGTGCCTATGGGTACTTGACCAGATGGTAGGGGCATAGATTCCAGACCTTTTGTCTTCTGAATTGAAGCAGCTCCTCCTGCATCGATTCAACCCAACTACTATCCTTTAAGGCATCTCTACCTTCTTTGGTTCCATCTGAGACAGGAAGCATGAGTACAAGCAGACATTCCCATGATGAGTTTGTCCTCTGTTCTCACACCCTCAGACATTCCCTATGATGTTCTCAGTTGGATGAGTGTTGTGAATCCTAAGACGAGGAATCACTTCCAGTTGCAGAGATAGTCTAGGTTAGACATATTCTGATCAGGAACTGGATCACTCTGTCCACTGCTGTTTCAGAGTCATTCAATGAGGACTGATTGAATGATTGAGAAACATCATCAATGGTTGGTTGTGAAGTAGTATTAACAGTGCTGTTCCTTCAGAATACTACTTCCCTCAACCTGGTGTTGTAGTGGATCACCTGAGGAACTTTGAGGTTGATCAAGTGATTCATGTTGAAGCTTCACTATTTTGGAGATAGTTACACTGTCAGATCTGTGAATAGTTGAAGCTTGTTGCCTTTCAGCTCTTGGAGAATTTGGAATAGGTCTGGGAAGCTCATATAGTTGACCTGCATCAGCATCAGCATCACTTTGAGCACTGTTCCAGCTGAAACATTCTCACAAGATGGTTTAGAATAGTTTGGAAACAATTCTAAATCAAAGATATACTCAGGTCCATTCCCCCAACACAAGGAGTGTGCTCATTAACAACTATGTTGGATGACTCCTCAAATTGTTGATTCTTGATATTGTATACTCTATAAGCTTTGGAGCTAGAAGAGTATCCAATAAAGATAGCATCATCGACTTCTCAGCAAAACTTGCCAAGTTGTCCTTTGTGTTAAGTATGGTACACCTGCAGCCAAAGGACCTTAGAAAGCCAATGAACGGTGGCCTCTTGTTCCATAACTCATAAGGGGTTTTTCCATGGGGCTTCACTACAAGAACCCTGTTCTGCACATAGCATGCAGTGCTGACTGCCTCTGCCCAGAATGTTAGAGGCAGCTTTGAATCAGCTAACATGGTCGAGCAGCCTCAATAAGTGTCCTGTTCCTCCTCTCAGCAACACCGTTTTGTTGAGGAGTTCTGGGAGCACTATATTGTCTGGCAATCCCTTTTGAGTCACAGAATGAGTCAAGAACGAAGTTCTTAAACTCAGTCCCTTGATCACTTCTAATAATCTTAACCTTGTGATCAATTTGATTTTCTATTTTAAGAATAAAAGATTTTAAAGTTTCAGCAGTTTCATCTTTACTCCTTAAAAAGAATACCCATGTAAATCTTGTAAAATCATCAACGATCACAAGGCAGTATGATTCCTTCCAATGCTCATTATACTTGTGGGACCAAAGAGATCCATGTGCAATAAGTGTAATGGAGTAGTGATAGAGTTAACACATTTGGATTTATGAGATGATCTGTGTTGTTTCCCTTTCAGGCATGCAACACAGTTATCTTTGCAGAAAAATTCCTTTTTAGGCAAACCATGTACCAAGTTATTTTTAGCCAATTTATTCATTGTTTTAAAATTCACATGACACATGCGTTTATGCCATAGTGTTGACTCATCACTGTCAGCTTTGGAAAGAAAGCATGATACTTCACCCATAGGAGAAGCATTGTTCATATCTAGCTTGTACATATCCCCTTTCCTGGGAGATCTGAGAAGCACCAATTCGGAGGAATTGTCATCCCTGGTTGAGGATAATGCACTCATGTTCTGTGAAAAGCATCTGATGCTTCTGGTCACAGAATTGAGAAACACTTAACAGATTGTGTTCAAGCTGTTTGACAAAGTGAACTTTGTCAATGTTTATTTGCCATTGGATATACTTCCTCTGCTAGAAATATATCCTCCGGCCTCACCTCCAAATTGGACAGGCCCTCCATCAAAGTTCTGGAATTGTTGAAGGAGAGATCTGTTCCCTGTCATGTGCCTGGAGCATCCACTATCTACAATCCAGATATTGTTGTTCTTGTCAAATGGATATCCCTGCACATAAGATGAGATGGTTAGTTTTGTTTGGAAGCCCAAGCCTTGCTGGTCTTGGGTTCTTCCAATGATAGTGACATAATTGAACCAAAAGATATGCAATGGGGTTCAATAGAGGTCATTGTTGAAGAAGAGGTTTGGGCTGCAGCATCTTCCTTGATCTTCCAATCCATCCTTTGGTTGATCTTTGAGGATGAGCTTGTTGAAGCTTTTGCAGCATGGTCTTCTTCCGAAGCTTCTCTCTTTTCGGAAGAAGCCTTCACCACCTTTTCTTCCGAAGTAGTCTTCTTCTGAGATGGTTTCAAGGGAGCCTTCTTGTTCTTCCGAACCTTAGAAGGTTTGGCTTCCGAAGCCATTTTCCCTTCAGAAGAAGCAGTTTCTTCCGAAAGCAACTTGGCTTCCGAGACCAACTTTCCCTTTTCATCATTTGGACCTTTTGAAGTGGTCCAACTGAGAAGCCTTCTCTGACTCCTTCTTTTCTAACATTATTTGCATAATGTGTGCTTGCTGGATTGTAGTAACAATCTTTAGCCATGTGGTTGTGCAGACCACACATTATGCATGCAATGTTAGTCTTCTGGGAACTTGCAGGTTGCTGTTTCTTGGGTTCCTCTCGTCATCAGCAACTTTCCTTTCAACATCTGATCCTTCAGTAGGACAGGAGTGCTGGTACTACACTCCTTTCCTGAATCAGGAGTACCTACCACTTGAAATCCGGCAGAAATGAAGACACCTTTGCTTAGGGTCAAACTTAAGCTTGGACTCTGCAACCTTCTTGGCAGTCCTTCTAGCAGCTTTAGCTCTGCTTCTTCTTGCCTTGGTGGTCAGGATTTGATCATCACAGGTGGGAGGGGTGTATCCTCCTATTTCTCCCCAGTGGAGGCCACTTTTCACTTCATCCTCTAGTTCCAATGGAGAAGGGTCAGCAGTTGGAACCTCTTGCTCTTCAGTACCACATCTAGGTAGTCTAATAGACTCATAAGAGTGCGGTGGAGCTATTTCACTGGTTCCCAACCCTTCTTGTTTTGATAAAACATTTTGGAATGAGAGGTTGATGCAAGAATAGTTTGGAAGCTTTGCTCAGCAATAGCTTGCTTCCTGGCCTGAGCCTCAGCTGTGACTAACTGGGCTTGAACTTCAGAAATTTGGAGATCAGATCTTTGATTTGAGTCTTATAGTTAGTCTTTCATGTTTTAAAAGAGACACGGTTTTCTCTAACTCATCAATTTTCCTTTGATAGTCAGATTCAGCCTTTAAAGTCAGATTTTAGCACATTTAAAGACTCAACCTCAGATCTGATTTCGAAATGTAATCCTTATACAATTTAACTTTAGCAATACAGGCAGCAGTACAAAGATGTTCATATACCTGATCATCATCTGTTCCGGTCATGAGTGCTTGAGCGGGAGTCACATCCTGTACCATGAAGCTCCAGTCAACTTCCTGAGCAACAGCAGCTGTTTCAGTGACTTTCTTCATGCTTGGGAGCAGTGGGATGTGTGGAGGCCTGTGGGGTTCCGGGTTGTTCTTGGGAGCCTTGCATTCCTAGCAAAGTGACCAAGTTGGTTGCAGTTGTAACACCTTGCTTTGCTCTATCAAACCCAAACTTGCTGTTGACTGGGTTTTGAGGGAATTGCCTTCCAGTTCTCTTGAAAAACTTCTTCGCTCTGTAAGTTAAAAGAGCCATCTGCTGGACAATGTCCATATACTCCACATCATCTGGACTGAAGCAATCAAGATCATCAAAGCAGTATTGAAAATCACCTGAGTGTCCACTTCCAGAGACAAAGGCACAACTATCCTGAAAGGAGTTGTGTTGAACCTTGAGACTTTGGAGTCTCAGGTAGAGTGATGAAGGGTCCAGTATGTGAGTTGTCAGGGTAGCATAACAACTGATGCTGTGGTTCTATGCTTTCCCTTTCAACCACATGAAGGGTGAACTCAGTTGGTTATTGGAGTGGTCAGAGGAGTTCTGCATGTTCATCTCCATCTGAAATGCACTTAGGATACCATACAACTCTGTGAGAGAAAGAGTCTTAAGGTCCGAAGTTCTCTTGATGACAACACAGTAGTGAGTCCATAGTTTAGGAAGAGAAGACATGAACTTCCTAACTATGTCTCTGTTCTCAAGAGCTACTCCAATATCCGCCAGAGTATCTACTAGCTCAACATACCGGAAGTATTGTTGAGTCAAGGTCTCACCAGCCTTGAAAGTAAAGTTCTCAAACTGCTGCTTCAAGAGATCTTTCTTGTTCTCTTGGGTTTCCTTGGATCCCTCATACATCAGCTTCAATGCTTCCCATAAATCTTTAGCAGTCTTGCACTTCTTGAAGCGTCTGTAGACGGAGTTGGGGAGAGCAGTTGGAGACAAGTCATAGCCCTTTGATCTAGCTCTATTCTCTTCCTGTCTTCCTCTGAGTAATCATCAACATCTTTTGGAATGATGCGATTACCAGTGGCAGATGTAGTGCTTGGTATGAAAGGACCATTGACAATGGAGTCCCACATCCTTGAGTCTTGACACTTGATGAAGCCTTCCATCCTGATACACCATGTGTCAAAGTCTTCAGGGGCGATCATAGGGGACTTGGTCAAGGTACCAGTTTCCATATCAGCCTTGGAGAGAGCAGCCATTGAGTGAGTGGATTGTGGTGAGGAGTGAAAAACAGGTTGATTAGGATGGTAAGATCTCACAATCAAGAGCCTGGTGCTCTGATACCAATTGCAGGATCGATTTCGGGTGGTTTTTCTCTCAACTCACTGTGAATCAAACTCTGCAAGCAGTCTTATGAAGAGTTGATCACAATATATCAAGTAACAAGCAGTAAGAAAATTTAACACAGCAAGTAAATTTTCAAGGTACTTTTATATTGCTTCTCAACTCAAAGGATTACAAGACACTGGACTCAAATCGCTTATCTAAAGAGTTACAGGGAGAAGATATATATAATACTACCTACAGCCGGGTATACTTGATACCAGCTGGACACCTCTAACCTTACATCTATACTACAAGACTCTAGGTGAGGTCTTTCAGACATTTTGCCTGAGAGTTGGTAGTCAGGACATGTCCCTGACTTACCTTTTGTCACTAACTAAAGTTGGTAACATGTACTATCATAAAAAGGTGAACAGTAGAATAAAGTATGGTCAACAACATGGCTCTTTAGGAAGATGCCATGCTGTATCAGAGGTCTGCAGCGGACTGTCAGGGACCATACTTTTATCTGCTGGACATAGCAATGTCTTCGAAGGATAAAGTACTTCGGAAGAATAACTTCTTCCGAAGGTACTTATACTTCGAAAGACTGCTTCTTCCGAGGCTTGGAGTCTTCTTTGTCTTCGGAAGCAGACTTTGTCTTCAGCTCTTCATCAGACTTTGTCTTCGGAAGCTCTTTCAGACTTTGTCTTCGGAAGCTCTTTCAAACTTTGTCTTCGGAAGCTCTTTCAGACTTTGTCTTCGGAAGCTCTTTCATCAGACTTTGTCTTCGGAAGCTCTTTCAGACTTTGTCTTTGGAAGATGTCCTTCAGACTCTCGGAAGATCTCTTCTCAGCTTCGGAAGCCTTGAATGTAGTACCAAAAGATGACTATGAAGTGATTTTGGTTGCACCAGCCTCATCATGATCCAACAAGTGGACTCAATCAACCAACCTGGAATCGCATAATCATAATTATTATAATAATCAAGACATTAATTTACATAAAATCAATCCAATCCCATGCAAAATCGACCCGAACCATCGGCAATTAAACTGAAATGTTCGAATAGTTAAACATCAAATTACCCCCTATAAATAGAGGGCAAACGCTCCTTTACTCTCACCTAAACTCTCTGCAACTCCAATTTGATCAAACACACACGTACATATCGATTCAAGATCGGGTTTCAACCGCGACCTGCTCAAACTCGACTCCATCAATTTTAACATCTTTCGGGTAATAAACACATCACCCTACTCGAAATCAGCTAGGGAAGCAAAGCCCTATGTTTAATTTTGTTATCATGATCATCTTGATGTTCAATTTGGATCGAAAGCAATCTAGGGTTCATGGGTGATTTGGGGGAAATGGGTTAGAGATGTTTAAAATCATTAGGAACCAAGTGATACCGCGGCTGTAAGCCTTGGTTCACCAGTTCCATGTCCACTTGCTAACTTTGAGGTCCGGGTTCGACCCCGGGCACCCTCATATATTTTTTAAAGGTTTTCAGCCTTTTAAAAATTACAGAAAATTCCTATAAATTATAGAAATCATTTTATAAACTTTGTTATTTTTAAATCATCAAACTTATTTTCTTTAATTTTTCTTAAATTTAAATATTTATAAAACAATATAACAAAGATTATTTTTTTAGTTATTTCTTATAAAATGAATTCTTTTTAAATTATGGTTTAAATTAAAAAATCATTATGGGTCCAAACGCTACCTCTAATTATAATTAAATCTTCCTACTTTAAATAATTATTGAAATTATTTGACAAAGAATCTTAAATTTATTGTAAATTTTAAAGTTTATAAACTATTTTTTTATCAAACATAAAGCGTTTCGAATTGTCAAGAGAAACACTAACGAATTAATTTTCCAAAATTAATTATTACTTTGACCATTAATTATTTACTAATTATTCTTTAACATTATAAGTTGATATTTTATAAAATCACCAAATGACAACCTAAGTCTTTCCGAATATCTCCATTTCTTTTAGTCACTTAAATAATTAATATTTTAATTATATTATCATATAATTAATTAATAAAATTAGTTATTTATTTTTCCCACACTTTAACAATAAATCAAACGGTTACGCGTATTGATACATTTATTTCTATTAAATTCTAAACATAATCACTTTCAATAAATTCGTTTATTTATTTCAACACATTCAAACTAAATAAGTTATTTCATTCAATACCTATTCCCAACAGAAACCCTAATCTATTCTCAATTCTCATATTATTATTATTCTAACTCGAGACACCGTTCCGTAGATTACTCGTAAGGAAATCATTGGTGTCTAATCTATCACGTCCAAATTCTAATCTCATCAATCAGGTGAGTATTCATTGCCCATTTTATTTGTTTATATTTTGGGGAAATCATGTGACACTATAATTCAAACATGTTATTTCATTTTATTTCACGTATAAATTCAATTCTTTATATGTTATATCTTTACTTGTAATAATATATTCATGGTTAGATAAATTAGATGATAACACAATCAATAATTCATACAACCACGGTAACAATAATAGATCTATTGGTTTGACAACCCACCCCATATGAATACTCGAGTGTTGATTGAAACCGGATTCACATATTCTATCACGACTTCGTCTGCGGATCAATTCAGTTTAGTCAATTAGATTGATTGTGTTGATTTGTCTCTGTGTTACATTATTATACTATAAGTCTTGACATTACCATGTGAATTGAATTATTCAATCGTTTGATCAACTTATATATATGTACATCAAAACTGTGTTTACTCACCGGCTAATTCATAGCTGACTCGTTACTTTTCACATGATTTCAGGTTAAGCAAGTTAGTGGACATCTACATGCTCATTTAGGACCCGGACTTAGTCAAAATAAAAGACAATTACTATTACGTTATTTAGATTATTGTTTAAATGTATTAGAATTATTTAATGCAAGTGGCATTTAATATTACTTCGGTTTACTTAGTCCCACGTGCTGTGAACAATCGATTCCCATTGGTCCGCCCCGATGATTCCGCCGTCGGTTGGGGTGTGACAGATTGGTATCAGAGCCATGGTTATAGGGAATTAGGTTATTAGAAATGGAACGACCTAGACTATAACTAAGACCTTACTTACGAGTCCGCTCGTACTTAGATGGGATTTTTACATGCCTTACATGTTTAGACACTCTTCTAGGTTAGGTGCTTTACAGGATATCCTCCTACTCTTGATCATGACGAATACACACCCAAAATTCCCAAAACATATACTAAGGCATTGGTGCCTAAATCACATGATTTCCAAATTTCAAATTTCAAATCTCAAATCGATACTTATGGTTTTCAAATCTCGTCAAAGTCTGTGTCCCACCACTGAATACATGCAATGCTGGAACAGTGGGATGCCTGTATCTCGAGGTGTTCTATCTAGGCAAGGTACTCATATAAATCTAAATCAACCAATGGATCCGTTTACCTTACCTGGGAACCCTTGGGGTGAGTGTCCACTTATAGGTACGCATGTCTTCAACAAAGTTGTGGTTGACCTAATACTTTGGGTAGTCAACGTACTCGCTTTGATTTCAAACGATTACACTTGGAATCTTATTGTTATTATGCCAAATTCCCGATTGTCGTTTTCATGTTGTATAGCTCATATTACCCAATTCTCATAAAATATCTTAATGATATTTTAGAATGTCTTCTCGTCAAATCCGTTCACGGTCTAGAAACTCTGGCCGCAAGATTGCTGCCCTAGTAGCCCGGGAGGTTGCTGTGGTCATACCAACCCTCCTAACTCATCTGAATCAAGGCGCGAATCCTGCTCCAATCTCTGTTGGTCCTAACCTCCACGTGCTTGTACCTACGCATTTCAGTTCTTGCAACCCCACTAAGTTCAGCGGGACCGAAGGTGCTACCGGTCTTCTACAGTGGTTCGAGAGCATTGAGAACACGTTTCTTAACAGTGAGTGTCCCGAGGATCTCAAAGTTCGCTACGCTACCAGTGTTTTTCAAAAAAGAGCACTAACTTGGTGGAACGGGGAGAAACGAACCCGTGGGATTGATGTTGCACTGGCCTTGACTTGGGCTAAAGTTAAGGAACTTATGACACGAGAATTCTGCTCGAGGAATGAAATCAAAAAGCTAGAAGCCGACTTCTGGGATTTGACTCAGGAAAATGGCGAGAACCTAGCTTACACCAACCGTTTCACGAGTTGAGTCTCTGGGTTCCTCACCTGGTTACTCCATCATCTCGAGCTATCGAGAAGTACATTAGAGGTCTCCCTATGCAGATTCATGATACCGTGTGGGGTAGAAACCCTACAAACTTGGAGGATGCTATCAGTCTAGCAGCACAGCTAACCGACAATCATGTCAAGGCTGGTTCTTTAACCAGAAAGGGTGACAAGAAGAAAACTGACAAGTCTCCCATCGAAACAACCAAGGAAGACAAGCCCGAAACTTCTAAGAATAAGAAGAGGAAGGTGACGTGAGGTCGAAGTCTCAATCAAATTTAAAACCAAATACTACTAATTAGCTAGCGGTAAGTGGGTTATCGAACACAGGGAGTTTGTGGAATATGTGTTAACTCAATCAAATTGCAATTACCTAAATTTAACTAAAATGATAATAAAGTAAAATTCAATAGTCTGTTGATTTGTTGAATTGGCTTAAAGCAAGAAAACAAAGTAAATTGGTTTGTAAAAATCAGTAATGAGAGATATGTTTCCCTTTGGTATCCGGATTTTAACAAATAATGATATTGGTGTTAATTGGGAAGAACCACATAGACATGATTCATGAGTGTGTGCTTATGTGTGATAAAAGAGGACTAAGTACTTGTATTAGCAAGGTTATCTCTCGATAATCAGTATCACTATTGAATTACCCAACCCTTCCACTAAATCAAGATTTGCCTATGGCATCAAGAACGTATGGTTAAAGTTAAGCAATCCACGAATGACCCATTACACACAATACACAATCATCATGACAAAACAATCACAAGATCAATTTCATCGTCCCATAAATATAGAACACCAACATGATCAAAGTTGCAAATCCTTCAAACCAAAAGGAAACACAAAAGGAGACTAGCCACTCATACTTTTATACATAAAAACAAGGTTCACGATAGAATTCATAACAATCAAAATGAAATAGCAAGAATTAAATTACCAAAAGATCTTGTTCTTCAATACATCTAAGATGATCACCAAAAGTTTTAGCCAAACAAGACTTGAATCATCCTCATCTGAAGGTTCTTGTTCAAAAGAATTAACTCCCATAACTCAATTCCATGATGAGGACAATTCTTGATCATCATGTTAAACCGCTCAAACGCCTCATGAAACATTTCACCTTGTTGTTGTTGGAAGCTTCTCAAGCTTCTCCTAGCATCGTTAGTCTTTTGGGCTGTGAAAAACTCTTCCAAAAACCTTTGTTGCATCTCAACCCATGTGTAAATTGAAGCAGATGGCAAAGTATAGAACCACCTCTTTGCCTTATCCTCAAATGAAAACTGAAACAACACCAACTTGACATCATCCACAGAAAATCCTTGACCACTAATTATGTTACAAATTAAGTCATAAGCTTCCAAATGAAAATAGGGTTCTTCCGTTGCTAACCCTTTGTACTTTGGCAAACTTTGAAGTGAATTTGTTTGGACTTCAAACGTTCTCCCTTGATTGTTTTGAGGAATGACCACTAGTGATGGATTATTTGTGATGATTGGACGAAAGTGTGCCTCAATACCCCTAGCAGCGTCCCAATTATGCCTTCGTGGAACACCCAACCTAACTCTTGGTCGCTGAGGACCCATTGGTCTTTGAACTTGTGGTCCTGGAGGCATGAATTGCTGAAACGGTGGTTGAAAGATGCTCCCCCATGTTATGGAGGAATCTGCCCTTGAAATTGTAGCCTCACTTGGGGTTGTATTTGTTGTGGTATAATTTGTTGCTGCACAACTTGTGGTTGTGGTTTCCCATATCCTTGCATATCTTGTCCTTGACTGTAAACATAATTTCCTTGATCAGCATCTCCTTCGTACGTATACCCTTCTTCCTCATATCTCCTAAATTCATCACCATAACCGCCATCAGCACCAACTCCTCCTGCTCCCGAGGTTTGTACAACTTGAGGTTGTGGTATTGTGTATCCGGTTGCATCTGAGAGGTAGGGGGAGTATGAAATAGGAATGGTTTGGGTTGATATGGTTGTGGTGGTGGTACTGGTTGAGATGACGATGATTGACCGGTTGTTGGGAAGAAATATGAAAAGGGCGGAATGGGTGCTGATGGGTCAAAGCTAAAAGAATGTTCGGTTTGGGTACTTATAGGTAATGGGGTATGGGTTGGTTAGTCTCAGGTGGTACTGTAGGATTGGGTAAAGGCTCAGATGGTGTTGTTTGATCCGTAGTAGGAGGCGGTGAAAGCGGATCCATTGTGTTCCGTGATGTAACGGGTGATGTAGGTGCTATTGGTGAACCACTGATTTTGTTTTGTCGATGTAATACTCTGTTTCTACGAGCTGCTCGCTCAATTTCTGGATCAAACACTAATGGTGATGATAAGCTTGAGTTTCTGGTATGCATACACCTGAAACAAAAACCTGCACACTACACACAACCAGCGTAACACCAAAATAACAAAACAAAACTAATAAGCAAACACACGTTGTGCACAACTCCCCGGTAGCGGCGCCAAAATTTGACGTGCTGTCGCAGTACACGTAAATTTAATCCAAATTACAACTCAAAGATAGTAGTAAAAAGGTATCGAACACAGGGAGTTTGTGGAATATGTGTTTATCTTATAGTCATGTAAATTAACTACAATTGCCCTAAAGTGCAAAAATTAAATATCAAGAATTGGATTGTTTTGCTTTAAGAACTAATAGTAACTAAATAGATTGCAAATCAAAACGTACTTTTGTAACAGATTAAGAACAAGTGACCACCCTAGATTTCAGGTTTTAATCCACACTTATGTTTATGCTTACTAGAAAGAACCACATAGACATGGTTCGTGCTTGAATAGTTGTTTGTGATGAAAGAGAACTAAGTACTCGGATTGTAAAATGCGAGGTTGTTACTCAATGGGCAATTGAGATATCATGGGAGGGATTAAGGTTGGATAATTGTCAATTGATCATCGAGTAACAACCTCGCATTTTACAATCCGAGTACTTAGTTCTCTTTCATCACAAACAACTATTCAAGCACGAACCATGTCTATGTGGTTCTTTCTAGTAAGCATAAACATAAGTGTGGATTAAAACCTGAAATCTAGGGTGGTCACTTGTTATTAATCTGTTACAAAAGTACGTTTTGATTTGCAATCTATTTAGTTACTATTAGTTCTTAAAGCAAAACAATCCAATTCTTGATATTTAATTTTTGCACTTTAGGGCAATTGTAGTTAATTTACATGACTATAAGATAAACATATATTCCACAAACTCCCTGTGTTCGATACCTTTTTACTACTATCTTTGAGTTGTAATTTGGATTAAATTTATGTGTACTACGACAGCACGTCAGAAGGCTAGATTTCAAATTTTTGTTGTGGTTACCCCTGCTGTTCCAGTCAATCAAGTCACACCGACTTACCAACCAACCCTCAATAACCAAGCCCTGACAAAGAAACCTTACACTGGGCCTTTCCCTCAATGCAACGTCTGCAAGTATCACCATCCTACTAGTGTTCAGTGCCGTCAGTGCACCAACTATGGTCGTTTCGGCCATACATTCAACGTGTGCAAGAGTGCTGCTAAGGCTCCTATTAATGCACCAGTCCACCAACACCCTCCTGCAATTGCTCAAGGTCGTGCATGCTATCAATGCGGTGATCCAACCCACTTCCGTAACCGATGTCCTTAGCTCATCAATACCGTGCCCATAGCACAAGGGCGTGCTTTTAATATCAATTCCCAACATGCTCAAGCCACCAATGATGTGGTGAATGGTACGTTCTCATCGATCACCAATATGCTTCAGTCTTGTTTGATACCAGGGCCGATAAAAGTTTCGTATCCTTAGGATTTGAGCCTTTGCTTGTTAACACCCGAACTAAGTTAGAGGAACCTTTTACAGTAGAAATAGCTGATGGAAAACCCGTCATAATTGATTCTGTCATTTCAAATTGCACCCTTAAACTTAGCGAGCACGAATTCTCTATCGACTTATACCGATGCAACTTGGAAGCTTTGACGTCATTATAGGCATGGATTGGCTATCAAAGAACCATGCGAGGTTGTCTGCTTTGAGAAGATCATCCGGATTCCTCTTGCATCCAAAAGCGTCCTAAATATTTACGGGGAAAAGCCTTCCAAAGGGCTTAAACTCATGTCTTGTACCAAAGCCCAAAGTACCTCCGCAAGCATTACGTGGCTTTCTTAGCCCATATCGTGAAAGCAGATGAGAAATCTAGAAAGATTGAAGACATTCCGGTTATGCGAGAGTTCCCCGAAGTCTTTCCCAAAGACTTAACCGGTCTTCCTCCCGTTCGTCAAGTTGAATTCCGGATCGACCTTGTGCCTGGCGCAACTCCCGTGGCAAAATCTCCTTATCGACTTGCACCATCTGAAATGCAAAAGCTTGCAAGCCAACTCCAAGAGCTATCTGATAAAGGTTTCATTCGACCAAGTTCCTCACGTTGGGGAGCCCCGGTTTTGTTTGTGAAGAAGAAAGATGGCTCATTCCGTATGTGCATCGACTATCGGGAGCTTAACAAGCTTACTGTCAAAAACCGGTATCCCCTACCGAGGATCGACGATTTGTTTGATCAGCTTCAAGGAGCCACTCATTTCTCCAAGATCGACCTTCGTTCAGGCTATCATCAGCTACGGGTGCACGATGATGATATTCCTAAGGCAACCTTTTGAACGAGATATGGCCATTACGAGTTTATAGTGATGCCATTCGGGCTAACCAATGCACCTGCTGTGTTCATGGATTTGATGAACCACGTGTGCAAGCCATATCTAGACAAATTCGTAATTGTCTTCATTGACGACATTCTGATTTATTCAAAATCCAAATCCGATCACGAACATCATCTTCGTTTGATCCTTGAACTTCTGAAAAAGGAGAAGCTTTATGCAAAATTCTCCAAGTGCGAATTTTGGCTTAAGGAAGTTCAATTCCTTTGTCATATCGTAAACGATAAAGGAATTCACGTGGATCCTGTAAAGATTGAAGCAGTGAAGAATTGGGTAGAACCTAAAACTCCCACTGAGATTCGTTCGTTCCTTGGTCTAGCCGGTTACTACCGTCGCTTCATTCCAAATTTCTCAAAGATCGCTGTGCCCCTCACCGCCTTGACTCATAAGGACAAGAAATTCTTGTGGGGACCGGATCAAGAGAAAGCTTTCCAAACCCTCAAGCAGAAGTTGTGTGATGCCCTAATCTTGACTCTCCCGATGGGAATGAAGACTCCGTTGTCTATTGTGATGCTTCGAAGCAAGGTCTCGGTTGTGTCCTCATGCAACGAGGCAAGGTTATAGCATATGCCTCGAGGCAGCTCAAAATCCACGAGAAGAATTACATAACACATGACCTCGAATTGGGTGTTGTTGTTTTCGCACTTAAAATCTGGAGGCATTATCTTTATGGCACCAAGTGTGTTGTATTCACTGATCATAAAAGTCTCCAGCATATTTTCAACCAGAAGGAGCTTAACATGAGACAACGATGTTGGGTCGAACTACTCAACGACTATGACTGTGAGATTCGTTACCACCCCGGTAAAGCTAATGTCGTAGCCGATGCATTAAGTCGTAAGAGCCAGGTTATGCTTCAAAGTGTTACCATTCAAACCGACCTCCTGACCCGTATACTCGAAGCTCAACACGAATCAGTCACCGAGGGCAACATGTATGAGGAAATGTCATGTGGTGCTGAACTCCAATTGGAAACCAAGTCGGACGGACTACTGTATTTTCTAGATCGACTTTGGATTCCAAATCGCGATAATATTCGAGCAACCATCATGGATGAGGCTCATAAGGCTCGTTATTCTATTCATCCGGGAGCAGATAAGATGTTCATGAATCTTCGAAACCAATATTGGTGGCCCGGTATGAAGAAGGATATAGCCTTGTATGTATCTAAATGCCTCACATGTTCCAAAGTCAAAGCCGAGCATCAACGTCCCTCTGGATTACTCGTACAACCCGAGGTTCCATTATGGAAATGGGAAAGCATATCCATGGATTTCATCACCAAGCTGCCTCGTACCGCTAGTGGTCACGATAGTATCTGGGTTATCGTTGATCGATTGACTAAGTCGGCTCATTTCATACCAATTCGTGAGGAGTACCGAGTCGAGAAATTGGCTCGTATTTACATCAATGAAATAGTCAGTCGGCATGGTGTACCTTTAGATATTATCTCTGATCGTGATGGTCGCTTCATCTCTCGTTTCTGGAAAAGTCTCCAATCAGCTCTCGGAACTAAACTGAATCTTAGCACAGCTTATCACCCGCAAACCGACGGTCAGACTGAAAGAACAATACAAACCCTCGAGGATATGCTCCGGGCTTGTGTCATTGATTTCAATGGACCATGGGATTCTCATCTTCCGTTGATCGAATTCTCTTACAATAACAGTTACCATACCAGCATCCAGATGGCACCATTTGAGGCCTTGTATGGCCGAAAGTGTTGATCTCCCATCTGTTGGTCTGAAGTTGGTGAATCACAGATTACTGGTCCGGAATTGATACAAGAAACAACCGACAAAATTCATAAGATCCGTGATAACTTGGTCGCTGCTAGAAATCGTCAAAAGCATTATGCTAATAAAAGACGTAAGCCCATGGGATACAAAGTTGGTGAACTCGTACTCCTTAAGGTGTCACCCTGGAAGGGAGTGATCCATTTTGGAAAGAAAGGGAAACTAGCACCTCGTTATGTGGGTCCATTAAAAGTGCTCGAGCGAATTGGGAAAGTGGCCTACAAGCTTGAACTACCCCAAGAACTCAGCAATATGCATTCGACGTTTCATGTTTCAAACCTCAAGAGATGCCTAGCCGAAGAAAATCTCCACATCCAACTCGACGAAGTTCAGATTGATGAATCTATGCACTTTATTGAGAAACCTGTGGAAATTATGGATCGGGAAGTCAAACAACTTAAACGCAGCCGAATACCAATTGTCAAAGTTCGTTAGGAGTCTAAACGTGGGCCAGAGTTCACCTGGGAACGTGAGGACCAAATGAAATCCAAGTATCCTCATCTTTTCGTTTCAGCCTCCTCGTGAACAAATTTCGGGACGAAATTTCCTAAAGTAGGGAAGACTGTAACATCCGACCTATTTCAACTTGAAACCCGAACCCGTTTATGTTAACCAATGGAATTTATTTTATTTCAATATGAGCGCAGTAATATTGTCATTTAATTCACATTATAATCATATAGTAATTAATATGATTTTATAAAAAAATTATAAAATTATATTAGTAATTACGAAACTTAGTTATCAAATTTGAAAATAAATAAAATAACTTTAAATATTTTTGAGCTTTTCAAAGATTTAACAAAAAATAATAATAATAATAATAATAATAATAATAATAATAATAATAAAATTTATTATTGAAAACTTAAACTTAAAAGTTTGGGTTAAAAGTGTAACAATTAAAACTTGTTTATGAAACTTTAGCATAAAATGACAACAATGTAAACCACAGGGGCCAAAGTGTAATTTTTTTAAATAACCCATCCCCCACCCGTCGACCCTTCTCCCCCTCCGGCCACTTTCCGGCCACCCTCCAGCGAGACCACAACACCCCAACTAACGCGGTTTTGACCAAATCGAACATCCCCGACAATATCGCGTGATGATTCGAACCTATGGCCCTATAAAATTCGAAAATTAACCCCAAATACGCGGTTTAGAATCGAACCCAACCACCCTACTAAAACCGAATCAAATTGAGTGGAAACATCGAGTAGTGGACTCAATCAACCAACCTGGAATCGCATAATCACAATTATAATAATAATCAAAACATTAATTTAACATAAAATCAATCTAATCCCATACAAAATCGACCCGAACCATCGGCAATTAAACTGAAATTGTTCGAATAGTTAAACATCAAATTACCCCCTATAAATAGAGGGCAAACGCTCATTTACTCTCACCTAAACTCTCTGCAACTCCAATTTGATCAAACACACACGTACACATCGATTCAAGATCGGGTTTCAACCGCGACCTGCTCGAACTCGACTCCATCGATTTCTAACATCTTTCGGGTAATTAAACACATCACCCTACTCGAAATCAGCTAGGGAAGCAAAGCCCTATGTTTAATTTCGTTATCATGATCATCTTGATGTTCAATTTGGATCGAAAGCAATCTAGGGTTCATGGGTGATTTGGGGGAAATGAGTTAGAGATGTTTAAAATCATTAGGAACCAAGTGATACCGCGGCTGTAAGCCTTGGTTCACCGGTTCCATGTCCAGTTGCTAACTTTGAGGTCCCAGGTTCGACCCCGGGCACCCTCATATATTTTTTTAAAGGTTTTTCAGCCTTTTAAAAATTACAGAAAATTCCTAAAAATTATAGAAATCATTTTTATAAACTTTGTTTATTTTTAAATCATCAAACTTATTTTTTGCAATTTTCTTTAAATTTAAATATTTATAAAACAATATAACAAAGATTATTTTTTTAGTTATTTCTTATAAAATGGATTCTTTCTAAATTATGGTTTAAATTAATAAATCATTATGGGTCCAAACGCTACCTCTAGTTATAATTAAATCTTCCTACTTTAAATAATTATTGAAATTATTTGACAAAGAATCTTAAATTTATTTGTAAATTTTAAAGTTTATAAACTATTTTGTTATCAAACATAAAGCGTTTCGAATTATCAAAAGAAACACTAACGAATTAATTTTGCAAAATTAATTATTCCTTTTGTGACACCTCACAAAATCAAGCAAGGAACCTTGTGGATTACTGTTACATTGGTGTGATAGTTCAGATGATACAGATGGATTTAATGAACAAAGTCCTAGAAACATTCAAGATATTCCCAAATCAGAAAGAAAACCTAAGATTTTTCTTGTTGAAGATCATGTGGTGAATGTGATGGAGTGTGGCATCTGTCACCAATAGACGTTGATCGGCATTAAGCTCGTTAACTCACCGAGGGTGTATTAACGATCCTCACGTATGTTATAATTTATTTGTCGTGTTAACCGAATTATATTCGTGTACATGTTCTATGTGTGTTAACGATCCTTATGTATTTATCATATGTATATATATATATCGTTTTGGTTGAAACTCTCGTATACCCGTTCGTGTTAATAAAAATCATAATAATAATAATAATCATAATAATAATAATAATCATAATGATAATAATAACAATAATAATAATAACAATAATGCTAATAAAACTAATACTAATAATATTAATAATGATAATAATAATAATAAGAATAATAATAATAAAAAAATAAATATAATTCAGGGGGGCTGTTGTGTCATTTTTGAAACTTCAAAAGAAGTTTAAAACATAAAATAACAAATATGAAACCACAGGGACCATTTGTGTAAAATTTTAAACCAAAACCCCCGCCCCCCCCCGTTTTTCCGGTACACTGTTCCGGCCGAAGTCCGGCAACAGCTCGGCGAACCCCAAAACGCGTCAAAACCTCGATTTTAATAGCCCAAATTATTACCAATCGTCTCGTGAGTAAGAATCGAACCCGGAGCAACCACAAAACGCGTTCAACGGTCGAATAACGGCTCTAATTCCTTTACACTTTATCCCCGACCAAGTTTAACGGTTAAATCATCCACTCAACGCCACTTTAACTGAAATAATTCCATCAACTTGAACCTTAACAACCTGTTAATCAAACGCAACCTTCCATTTCAACAAAACACACAAAGATCAAACCGAATCAATCCACCTCTGTTCTCGAACCTGCAACTAATCGAAAACCCACCTCCGAACCTTATAACTCACAAATAACATAGGGCTTTTAATCATCGACATCAATCGAAGCTGTCTGTACGCGCAATTTGATTTTCATCAAGTATTGATCAACATTCGATTGCAACCTAAACCGCGGCTTGTTCTTAAACTGTTCTTATCGACAACTCAACCAAATCAGGTAATTAAACACTCTAATTTACTCGTTTTCATACAAGGATTAAAAGCCCCATGATCTTAACTGTTATTAATATCGAATTCGAGTTTAATTAGACTGAAAATCAGATTAGGGTTTATATGGATTTGGGAAGGCTGGGTGATCTTGTTTAAAAGGAAATAAAACAGAGGTTTAGCGCGGCTATAAGCCTTTGGTCCACTGGTTAAACACATGTTCCCCATCCGGGTGGTCTCGGGTTCGACCCGGGCCACTGCAACTATTTTTTTTAAAAGTTTTTAAACTTCCAAAAATTATACAAAAATTCTAAAAATTATAAAATAAATTTTATAAACTATCTGTATTTTAAAACTCGCAACATTATTTTCTGTAAATTTATTTTGTTTAGAAAACCTTAAAAATATTTATAAAATCTTATTTGTAAATATTATAAATAATCACTTTTAATAAAAATGGACAATAAATAGCGTATAATTATGAAATAACCAGAAAAATCATAGAAATTATATACAAAATTAATTACGAATGTAATTACATGTTATATTTTATATACTCAAATTAATAAATTATTATGAATATTACGGTAAATAATATTTATCTCACAGGATTACAAAGAAAATATATACGAAATATATTTAAAACATTAGCAGATGTCAAACCTTAGCATCACTAAGTTCATAATCAAACTCAAATATATATATATATAACTAATCATGGGCATCAAACCGAACCGATTCGAATTCAATCAAACATATCTATTCACACTGAGTATGTTTTAAAGGATTAGTTATAATCAATAATAGGTATTGATCGTATCCGAACGTGCATTGCTTGATTCTGTGAAGTCTTTGTGCATTACAACAATTCAAGGTGAGTTCGTGGCCCCTTTTATGCTTATACAAGTTTCAATGTTTTCAATCAAATTGGGGGAAAAGTATGCTCACCCGTTTTCAATGCTGTACACTATATATTCTGTTTTCATTCTTGGAATCAATGTGATACTGTTTGCATGCATACATGGTGTTAATCTATGGAAAACTCAAACAACCATTAATTCCCGGGTTTGGGAACCAACGGTTAGGTATTGGTAGTACTACTGGGTTGACACCCCCACCCTCGACAGATCGGTTAACTTGTGAGTTACCGACTACAGCTGCCAGCAAACGGCCATGGGTGAATATATTCCGTCAGATTTATATGCATAACGTCATTAGGTTTGGTTGTCTTAAACACATGTTATGTGGTTTGTGCTTACAGTTTGATTCCTCATCAAAAATCTATACAGCATCAGTTATATGTTTTAAATTTAAACCTGCGGAACTCACCAACATTATTGTTGACATTTTTGAGCATATCTTTTCAGGTGATCATAATCAAAGAGGATAGCTAGTGCTGATGCCTTAGCAGAGACCCTCAGGATTTCATTAGTTTTGCATTTGTAATGTATATCATTTGTATTCATTTGTGGACAATGTGTATTTTGGATTTTAGAAACAATAAGACTATGATAGTCGTGGAACTGACTAACCACGACACAAGTCACCATTGTGTCGGGGGACGTCATGACACGAGGAGTTTGCATGTATTATATCTCTGTATTTATACCAAGTGTTATGACGATCCCGTCCGTCGCATCCTCGTGTTTCCGCTTTAAGCGAGGGTGTGACAGATTGGTATCAGAGCCTTGGTTATAGAGATTTAGGTGGAGAATTCGACCTAGACTATAACCTAAGAACCTTCATATAGAATGCATGCTAGGGATTGTGTGCAATGATTTCACCTAAAGTCTATAAATTTGATATATAGGTATATTCCTATATACCTAATAATATACAAGTATGTTCCTACATACTTGATTTTATATATATACACGTTTTATCTGAGTATCCCAAAGGAAGACATTACTACTCTTATACTATCTTCTTAGGATACTTTATGCTAGAACTTTACGCTTGTATGCGCACAACATCATAGTAACAGGGAACTTCGGTGATCACACGTAGTGATGATCTCGGATATTGAATCGACCCTATCATAGTATTGAGTGAAATTCTGAAAGTATAATGGATATGCAGTGATCATTAAGACATAATGTGCTTATGTGCTTATTTGCTATTACCTGCTATTATTGGAATACCGGCTCATGGACAGGAGGACATCATATAATTTGTGTTGTTGAATTTAAATAATACTATGATGTTAACTTGGGGTAAGTGAAGTTAAGGGTGATCATGCAAGGTAGATTACCATTACGGGTGCACACGTAATTGTAATTCGCCATGCATGAAAAGTCTGGCTAATCTTACCACGAGGTAACGATCATGAGTATCACACGTTTTATTCTATACCCTAGAGTGCTAAGGGTCATGATTCTAGTAAGTCCTTGTTGAAGGCAATCAAACATTATAAGTCCTTGTTAAAGGCAATCAAACATTATTAACATTTACTCAAGTCCTGTCCTACTTAGAGCCCTCATGGTATTTCCAATCATGATATTGATCTTATGAAACATTTATTCTTGGGAAGGTGCTAAGGAAAATTAAGATGTTATGTAACTAGTTTAAGTATTATTCAAGGTATATCGTGGATGTGGTGGGAACGCTGCGGGGAACCCTATATATAAGCATCACCGGTATACTGAGAATGTGCTTAACCTGGGCTACATAATGATCTTAATGGACCGAAGCATAGGTTATTATGAATTAATGCATGAAATCATACGGTGACTAAAACTTCCATCCTTCTGTAGTTAGAAGATGGCGCCAAAAAGAATCACACGCAAAACCAACCAACAAGCTGAAGCCCACAAAACAGGAGAAGGGGTAGACCCTCGAAAGCTGGTGGTGCTCCAGCCGATAATAATCAGGAAACTGGCAATCCTGATATAGCTGCCATGATTGCTCAGCAGCTAGCTGCATTGGTACCAACCATCGTAACCCAAGTAAGCGATGCCCTGCTGAACCATCCTCTCCACGGGGATCACAACACCAACGGTTAACATGATCAAGGTGTGGTGGGTGATACTGGCAATGGCAGAACAAATGGGAATGAAAGTGGCGACAACCAAATCAAACGTGGATGTACATATAAAGAATTTGTGGCTTGTAAACCCCACGAATTTGATGGGAAAGGTGGGGCGATAGCCCTGACTAGATGGCTTGAGAAAATGGAGGCCGTGATCGATCAGTGAATGCCTCGATAGCCAGCGGATCAAGTATGTTACGTGCTCACTGCAGGGCAGAGCACTAACCTGGTGGAACACCCAGGTTCAAGCTAGGGGAAGGGAAGCTGCGATACAAATGACCTGGGATGAATTCAAAGCATTGATTACCGAGGAATACTGCCCCCTCAACGAAATGCAGAAGCTTGAACATGAGTTCTGGAATCATGCTATGGTGGGGGCAGGGCATGCAGCTTATACTGACCGATTCCACGAGTTGGCTAGACTAGTTCCACACCTAGTCAGGTCCAAGAGGATAGAAAGGTACATTTGGGGACTCGCGCCTCAAATTCGGGCGATGGTAACTGCAGCTGCTCCTCCCACAATCCAGAACGCTATTCTGAAAGCGGGCGCTCTCACAGACGAGATGGTAAGAACAGGAGTACTGGGTAAGGGAGCGGAGAAAAGAAAAGAGACTGGGGAAACAAGTCGGTCTGGTACTGGAAAGTTTGATAAGAGGGCCAAAACGACCAGAAACTTTGTGGCCGTGACTCAAGGGACGAAGGACTACACGGGACCGCACCCCAAGTGCAACAAGTGTAACTGGCACCACTCCCCAACAAAGCCGTGTCGGGAATGCACGAACTGTAAGCGCCTGGGTCATTGGGCGAAAGATTGTAGAATTGCGCCAAACCTGGTCACGCCCATCAATGCGGTTAACCCCGCCGGGAATGCCAGGGCATGCTACGAATGCGGAGGTCTTGATCACTTCCGAAACAGGTGTCCTCGACTGAACAGAGCACCCGGTCAACAAGGCAACAACCAGCAGCAACTGCTGGCCATAGCTGGTAACCCGGTCCAAGGAAACCAAGGAAATACTGCAAGAGGACGTGCCTTCGTCATTGGAGCCAATGATGCCCGTCAAGATCCCAATGTCGTCACGGGTACGTATCTTCTCAACGACCACTTTGCATCTATATTGTTTGATACGGGAGCAGATAATAGCTTCATATCTTCTGATTTTGCACACATGCTTGGGTTGAAACCGAGTAGGCTAGAAACTAGCTTTTCAGTAGAAATGGCCAACGGTAGATTTGTACAAGCAGATGAGATAATTAGACAGTGCTCCATAATATTAGAAAACCATGCCTTCGACATAGATTTGATACCTTTCGAGTTAGGGAGTTTCGACGTAATTGTGGGGATGGATTGGTTGGCAAAGCACGGAGCAGAGATCGTTGTCGGGGAGAAGATAGTACGAATCCCCATGCCTAATGGGGAGGTACTCAAGATTCAAGGAGAACGACCAGGAAGAACTCTGAAGCTTATCTCATGCATGAAGACGCGACGATGTCTACGGAAGCAGTGCTATGCACTCCTGGCTCATGTTGTAGAAAAGAAGAAAGAAGGCATCAAGTTGGCAGATATTCCTGTGGTGCGAGATTATCCGGAAGTATTCCCTGATGATTTGTCGGGATTACCTCCTCTACGACAGGTAGAATTTCGTATCGAGTTGGTTCCTGGAGCTACGCCAGTAGCAAAAGCACCATATCGATTAGCACCCTCCGAAATGCAGGAACTCTCCAACCAACTGCAAGAGCTATTGGAGAAGGGATTCATTCGACCGAGTCATTCACCATGGGGAGCACCGGTTCTTTGTCAAGAAGAAAGACGGGTCATTTCGTATGTGTATCGATTATCGCGAGTTGAACAAGTTGACTGTGAAAAACCGATACCCTCTGCCCAGAATTGATGATTTGTTTGATCAACTACAGGGAGCTTCGTATTTCTCCAAGATTGATCTTCGTTCTGGATATCATCAACTGAGGGTTTTGAGGATGACATACCGAAAACAGCATTCAGGACTCGTTACGGGCACTATGAGTTCTTAGTCATGCCGTTCGGGCTGACTAATGCACCAGCTGTGTTCATGGATTTAATGAATCGAGTGTGCAAACCATACTTAGATAAGTTTGTAATCGTGTTCATAGACGATATACTTATCTATTCTCGTTCAAAGGAAGACCACGAGAAACACCTTCGAGCAATTTTGGAATTGTTGCGGGAAGAGAAGCTTTTCGCCAAATTCTCGAAGTGTGAATTCTGGCTTCAAGAAGTGAAGTTCTTGGGTCATGTGGTTAACAAGGATGGAATCCATGTAGACCCCAGCAAGATTGAAGCGGTAAAGAATTGGGATACACCCAAAACACCATCAGAAATCCGACAATTCTTAGGATTGGCCGGATATTATCGACGTTTATTGCGAACTTTTCAAAAATCGCACAACCGTTGACCATGCTAACTCAGAAAGATAAGAAGTTTGATTGGGGACATGCACAAGAACAAGCTTTCCAGACATTAAAGGAAAAGCTGTGTAATGCTCCAATACTATCCCTTCCGGATGGAAATGACGACTTTGTGGTGTACTGCGATGCTTCACATCAAGGATTGGGATGTGTGTTAATGCAAAGAAGTAAGGTGATTGCATACGCTTCACGACAACTAAAAGTGCATGAGAAGAACTACACAACTCATGATTTGGAGTTGGGCGCTGTAGTTTTTGCACTTAAGATATGGAGACACTATCTGTATGGAACCAAGTGCATCATCTATACCGATCATAAGAGCCTTCAACACATCCTAAATCAGAAAGAGCTCAACATGCGACAACGACGATGGGTAGAATTACTTAGTGACTATGATTGTGAAATCCGGTACCATCCGGGGAAAGCAAATGTGGTGGCTGATGCCCTCAGTCGTAAAGAACGCGTAAAACCATTACGTGTTCGAGCCTTGGGCTTGACTATTCAAACGAGCTTGAAAACTCAAATCCAAAATGCGCAAACTGAGGCTCTAAAAGAAGAAAACCTTGCGGGAGAAGAATTCCGAGGATTGGATAAACAGATGAATCGCAAGGATGACGGCGTACATTACTTCATTGATCGCATATGGGTTCCCAAATGGGGAGATGTACGTACATTAGTCTTGGATGAAGCACACAAGACTCGATATTCTGTTCATCCCGGTGCAGACAAGATGTACCATGATCTGAAGGATCTGTACTGGTGGCCGGGTATGAAGAAAGACATTGCTCTATATGTGAGCAAATGCTTGACGTGTTCCAAGGTTAAAGCTGAACACCAAAAACCATCGGGATTATTACAACAACCCGAAATTCCCGAGTGGAAATGGGAGAACATCACAATGGATTTTATCACCAAACTCCCGAGAACACCAAGCGGGCATGACACGATATGGGTCATAGTAGATCGATTAACAAAATCAGCACACTTCTTGCCTATCCGAGAAGACTATAAAATGGATAAGTTGGCAAGATTGTACATCAAAGAGGTTGTGACAAGGCATGGAGTGCCAGTGTCAATCATATCCGACCGAGACAGTCGATTCACTTCACGCTTTTGGCAGACGTTGCAGAAAGCGATGGGCACTCGACTGGATATGAGTACAGCCTATCACCCTCAGACTGACGGCCAAAGTGAACGCACAATACAAACACTTGAGGACATGCTACGTGCGTGTGCCATTGATTTTGGTGGTGGTTGGGACACTCATCTACCGTTGATAGAGTTTTCCTACAACAACAGCTATCATACTAGTATTGGGTGTGCACCATTCGAAGCGTTGTATGGCCGAAAATGTAGATCACCTGTATGCTGGGCCGAGGTTGGCGAGAGTCAGCTAACAGGTCCTGAAATCATACAAGAAACAACCGATAAGATTTTCCTAATCAAAGACAGACTTAAGGCTGCTCGAGATCGCCAAAAGAGCTATGCCGACAACCGTCGGAAACCGTTAGAGTTTAATGTTGGTGATCGAGTGTTACTTAAGGTCTCTCCTGGAAAGGGATAGTTCGGTTTGGAAAGAAGGGGAAGTTTGCCCCGAGATACATTGGACCATTTCAGATAGAGAGGATCGGTCCAGTGGCATACCGGTTAAAGTTGCCACAAGAGCTTGGCAGTGTACATGATACTTTCCATGTATCAAACCTTAAGAAGTGCTTAGCTGATGAATCACTTCACGTGCCTATTGAAGACATCAAGATTGATCAAAGCCTCCATTTCGTGGAGGAACCTATTGAAGTCATGGACCGAAAGGTCAAGAAGTTGACGCAGTAAGATACCTATTGTTCGTGTGAGATGGAATTCCAAACGAGGTCCAGAGTTTACATGGGAACGAGAGGATCAGATGAAACTCAAATATCCTCATCTGTTCGAGGATGACACTCTTGGACCTAGCACCAGTTGAATTTCGGGACGAAATTCCCTCAACTGGGGGATACTGTGACACCTCACAAAATCAAGCAAGGAACCTTGTGGATTACTGTTACATTGGTGTGATAGTTCAGATGATACAGATGGATTTAATGAACAAAGTCCTAGAAACATTCAAGATATTCCCAAATCAGAAAGAAAACCTAAGATTTTTCTTGTTGAAGATCATGTGGTGAATGTGATGGAGTGTGGCATCTGTCACCAATAGACCGTTGATCGGCATTAAGCTCGTTAACTCACCGAGGTGTATTAACGATCCTCACGTATGTTATAATTTATTTGTCGTGTTAACCGAATTATATTCGTGTACATGTTCTATGTGTGTTAACGATCCTTATGTATTTATCATATGTATATATATATATCGTTTGGTTGAAACTCTCGTATACCCGTTCGTGTAATAAAAATAATAATAATATAATAATCATAATAATAATAATAATCATAATGATAATAATAACAATAATAATAATAACAATAATGCTAATAAAACTAATACTAATAATATTAATAATGATAATAATAATAATAAGAATAATAATAATAATAAAAATAAATAAATTCAGGGGGGTGTTGTGTCATTTTTGAAACTTCAAAAGAAGTTTAAAACATAAAATAACAAATATGAAACCACAGGGACCATTTGTGTAAAATTTTAAACCAAACCCCCGCCCCCCGTTTTTCCGGTACACTGTTCCGGCCGAAGTCCGGCAACAGCTCCGGCGAACCCCAAAACGCGTCAAAACCTCGATTTTAATAGCCCAAATTATTACCAATCGTCTCGTGAGTAAGAATCGAACCGGAGCAACCACAAAACGCGTTCAACGGTCGAATAACGGCTCTAATTCCTTTACACTTTATCCCCGACCAAGTTTAACGGTTAAATCATCCACTCAACGCCACTTTAACTGAAATAATTCCATCAACTTGAACCTTAACAACCTGTTAATCAAACGCAACCTTCCATTTCAACAAACACACAAAGATCAAACCGAATCAATCCACCTCTGTTCTCGAACCTGCAACTAATCGAAAACCCACCTCCGAACCTTATAACTCACAAATAACATAGGGCTTTTAATCATCGACATCAATCGAAGCTGTCTGTACGCGCAATTTGATTTCATCAAGTATTGATCAACATTCGATTGCAACCTAAACCGCGGCTTGTTCTTAAACTGTTCTTATCGACAACTCAACCAAATCAGGTAATTAAACACTCTAATTTACTCGTTTTCATACAAGGATTAAAAGCCCCATGATCTTAACTGTTATTAATATCGAATTCGAGTTTAATTAGACTGAAAATCAGATTAGGGTTATATGGATTTGGGAAGGCTGGGTGATCTTGTTTAAAAGGAAATAAAACAGAGGTTTAGCGCGGCTATAAGCCTTTGGTCCACTGGTTAAACACATGTTCCCCATCCGGGTGGTCTCGGGTTCGACCCGGGCCACTGCAAATTTTTTTTTAAAAGTTTTTAAACTTCCAAAAATTATACAAAAATTTCTAAAAATTATAAAATAAATTTTATAAACTATCTGTATTTTAAAACTCGCAACATTATTTTCTGTAAATTTATTTTGTTTAGAAAACCTTAAAAATATTTATAAAATCTTATTTGTAAATATTATAAATAATCACTTTTAATAAAAATGGACAATAAATAGCGTATAATTATGAAATAACCAGAAAAATCATAGAAATTATATACAAATTAATTACGAATGTAATTACATGTTATATTTTTATATACTCAAATTAATAAATTATTATTGAATATTACGGTAAATAATATTTATCTCACAGGATTACAAAGAAAATATATACGAAATATATTTAAAACATTAGCAGATGTCAAACCTTAGCATCACTAAGTTCATAATCAAACTCAAATATATATATATATATAACTAATCATGGGCATCAAACCGAACCGATTCGAATTCAATCAAACATATCTATTCACACTGAGTATGTTTTAAAGGATTAGTTATAATCAATAATAGGTATTGATCGTATCCGAACGTGCATTGCTTGATTCTGTGAAGTCTTTGTGCATTACAACAATTCAAGGTGAGTTTCGTGGCCCCTTTTTATGCTTATACAAGTTTCAATGTTTTCAATCAAATTGGGGGAAAAGTATGCTCACCCGTTTTCAATGCTGTACACTATATATTCTGTTTCATTCTTGGAATCAATGTGATACTGTTTTGCATGCATACATGGTGTTAATCTATGGAAAACTCAAACAACCATTAATTCCCGGGTTTGGGAACCAACGGTTAGGTATTGGTAGTACTACTGGGTTGACACCCCCACCCTCGACAGATCGGTTAACTTGTGAGTTACCGACTACAGCTGCCAGCAAACCGGCCATGGGTGAATATATTCCGTCAGATTATATGCATAACGTCATTAGGTTTGGTTGTCTTAAACACATGTTATGTGGTTTGTGCTTACAGTTTGATTCCTCATCAAAAATCTATACAGCATCAGTTATATGTTTTAAATTTAAACCTGCGGAACTCACCAACATTATTGTTGACATTTTTGAGCATATCTTTTCAGGTGATCATAATCAAAGAGGATAGCTAGTGCTGATGCCTTAGCAGAGACCCTCAGGATTTCATTAGTTTTGCATTTGTAATGTATATCATTTGTATTCATTTGTGGACAATGTGTATTTTGGATTTTAGAAACAATAAGACTATGATAGTCGTGGAACTGACTAACCACGACACAAGTCACCATTGTGTCGGGGGACGTCATGACACGAGGAGTTTGCATGTATTATATCTCTGTATTATACCAAGTGTTATGACGATCCCGTCCGTCGCATCCTCGTGTTTCCGCTTTAAGCGGGGTGTGACACCTTTGACCATTTATTATTTACTAATTATTCTTTAACATTATAAGTTGATATTTTATAAAATCACCAAAGGACAACCTAAGTCTTTCCGAAATATCTCTATTTCTTTTAGTCACTTAAATAATTAAATATTTTAATTAATTATCATATAATTAATTAATAAAATTAGTTATTTGTTTTTCCCACACTTTAACAATAAATCAAACAGTTACGCGTATTGATACATTTATTTTATTAAATTCTAAACATAATCACTTTCAATAAATTCGTTTATTTATTTCAAGACATTCAAACTAAATAAGTTATTTCATTCAATACCTATTCCCAACAGAAACCCTAATCTATTCTCAATTCTCATATTATTATTATTCTAACTCGAGACACCGTTCCGTAGATTACTCGTAAGGAAATCATTGGTGTCTAATCTATCACGTCCAAATTCTAATCTCATCAATCAGATGAGTATTCATTGCCTATTTTATTTGTTTATATTTGGGGAAATCATGTGACACTATAATTCAAACATTGTTATTTCATTTTATTTCACGTATAAATTCAATTCTTTACATGTTATGTCTTTACTTGTAATAATATATTCATGGTTAGATAAATTAGATGATAACACAATCAATAATTCATACAACCACGGTAACAATAATAGATCTATTGGTTTGACAACCCACCCATATGAATACTCGAGTGTTGATTGAAACCGGATTCACATATTCTATCACGACTTCGTCTGCGGATCAATTCAGTTTAGTCAATTAGATTGATTGTGTTGATTTGTCTCTGTGTTACATTATTATACTATAAGTCTTGACATTACCATGTGAATTGAATATTCAATCGTTTGATCAACTTATATATATGTACATCAAAACTGTGTTTACTCACCGGCTAATTCATAGCTGACTCGTTACTTTCACATGATTTCAGGTTAAGCAAGTTAGTGGACATCTACATGCTCATTTAGGACCCGGACTTAGTCGAAATAAAAGACAATTACTATTACGTTATTTAGATTATTGTTTAAATGTATTAGAATTATTTAATGCAAGTGGCATTTAATATTACTTCGGTTTACTTAGTCCCACGTGCTGTGAACAATCGATTCCCATTGGTCCGCCCCGATGATTCCGCCGTCGGTTGGGGTGTGACACACGTCACCCTCAACGACCACCAACGCTGAAAAACTCATATTAGAAAATAAATAAATAACAAACGAACAAAAATATACGTAAAAACATAAATATTAAACACTACAAATATGTGGATCTAGTACCCCGCACATTACTATGGGGTCGTTAAACAGAAAAAAATGCATAACAATGATGAATCACACATGTTACGGCGTGTTAACTATTAAAATTTATATCGAAATGTAAGACGAAAAAATTATAAAATATGAAATGTATAAGGGAAGAAAATTGAAAGTGACAAAATTTAGGGTTAGATTGTAAAAGATGTAAAAGTATTGGGTTTAAAATAAAAAAGTAAAAGAAAGAAAAAAAACAAAAAATATGCACAATCATTAAAGCTAATGGTATAACAATCAATGCATGTAAAATTGATAATTAGTATATACTAGAATTAAGCTCCCACCATTACAGGAGGCGTAGAACAATACAGAATAACACTAATGTCACACCACAATTAATAACCATCAACATTGAAATTGCAGTGTGTTAATATGAAAAAAATAAGACCACGACGTAAACACATATAAAAATATAACTAAATCAATTTAAGACTCACGCGTTGCGATAAACCTGTTAAAAGGGAAAAATATACGTAAAAACGATAAACAACACACGCATGTTGTGTCATGTTAACTCATAGAATTTAGAACGAAGCATAAAGCGAAATGTAAAATTGGTGAATCACACATGCAAGTTTGTGTCGTGTTAATTAGCAAAAGCTAGAGCGAACGTAAGATGAAAAATTGTGAAATATGAGAAGTATAGGGGAAAAAAGTTAGTTTATCAAATTTTGTGAGATGAAGTTGTAAAATATGAAGAGTTTTGGGTTTAAAGTAAAAAAATCATATGCTAGAAGGTTACTTTGCAAAATATGAAACCTTATGGGTTTAAAGTGAAAGCCTTTTTTTTTTTAAAAGCCTCGTGCAATGTACAACACCATTATATATAAAGAAGTAGGTAATTAATATAATATAAATTAAATGAGTCTTCATGCGTAGCAATGGACACAGAATTTCTGATCTACTCTCTTCATGCGTATCAAAATTTCTTTTCTATTCGTAGTATCCACTCTTAAGCCATTTGTGTCAGCCTTTTCTAAGCAATACATAAGATAAAATTTGTAGTAAAATAAAAAAACTAGTTAAAACATGATCTTAGTTATCTTTTAGATTTATGACAAATATTTAAATATTGTTATATCATGTATAAGTGATGTGTTTATTAATATTTATAAGGGAAATGTCATAAAATAGTAACCAAGTTTCAAAAGTGTTCAAAGTGTTTTAATTTAGTCACTAATGCATATTTTTCTCAAATTGGACCATCAAACGGTTAAATCATGTCATCATTAAATTTTCTTATATCAAGAAAGTAACGGTGGAGAAGACGTGGGGGAGGTCAGACTTTTCAATATATAAAATTTTATTAAAAAATAAAAAAATGTTAATTATGAAAAAATAAAAAAGTACCTAAAATTTACGTCAAGTGTTATATCAGCATCAAAAGATAGAAAAAAAATATTTTTTAATTGAAACCAAAAGTATATCATGCTAAAAACATATTAAGACTTTTAATTTATATAAAATATAAAAATTGAGTGACATAATTGAAACAGTTTTAAAGCTTGAGTTACCTAATTGAAACACTTTTGGAAATTGGTTACTATTTTACAAAGTTACCTTTATTTATATGATAGAGTAAACTACAAGATGGTCATTTGTTATCTTCACATTACAAGTTTATTTTTTTTTATTTTTCAAAATAGCATAAAGGGTCCTCATTGTTCACTAAAGTTGATATATTTTACTAGGGCTACATTCAATAAAAACGATGAGTCAATATCATATAATCATTCTACTTAAAATAAAAAAAAAAATTCAAACATGTAAAACCCATCTTTAGCCATTTATCACCTAACACTTCTCCCCCTCCTCCCCTTTCACTATTGCTATCTTGAAGGGTGGTTCCTTCAGCTCATTGGTTCCAAGGACCCCTTAACCGGTAATGGTCTTAAAGAAATAATGTGAAACTTGATTTTAGATCAAAAGCTTTACATGATCCTTTTGCTTAGTTATCATGCTCAATGTGCATGACCCTGTTATAGTGCTTCGGTGACAATAACAGCATGTTACCTGACGGATGATGACATATCTCCTTTGAAACCTCTGTTCTCTCTTCACATTCTTCATATTCTACTACACCGGTGCATTTTCACCTCTTCAATTGTTTCTAGTGCTCTTCTCTATCACCTCGCTACCTCTAGTCTTGTCTCATTGTAATGGTCCATCTCGACTTCACTAACCCGATCTCTATCCGATTTTGACCCTTGTCCATCTCGACTTCACTAACCCGATCTCTATCCGATTTTGACCCCTTTGATGTTAAATTTTATTTAGGATTGATTGATGAAGATAAAGAAGGAACAATAGTAAGGGTTGGGTTAGTGAGTTTGATTCAACAATTGGCATTGAAAAACTAGAATAATAAACGTCATTTAAAATAATTGTCTTTAAATTAATACGTAGTTTCCTAACTCGGCTAACTATATCCTATTTAGTTTACTGTTTACTGTAGCAAAAAATAATAAGAATGGTGTTATAATACATTAAAATATTTAAATAAATTGTCATTGTGGGCCGAAATAAAATTTAGATGACCAAGAGAAACCATTCAACAAGAGCCTGTTAGCCCAACCCATGATATAACACTTATTTTGATTGGACTTCACCCAGCCAGGAGCCCTAAAAGGCTGACACCATCTTTATTATTTTATGTATATCTATATCTATACTATATTAATAAGCATTTGGGGAGGGCAAGATGGTCATTTTACCAAATCTCTTAAATTTAAGAGTTTTACAACTCTTATAGCACAAAGTACTACTCTCAAAGCTTGAAATCCCACCTTGTTTAAAAAACCCCCCACCAAACAACAAACCGATTTCAAAATTCAAATCACAATCTGTCGCACGCTCTCTCTCTCTCTCTCAGAATAAGGTTTTGGTCTTCTCTCTCAGAATTTGTTGTCACGCCTTCTTCTGCGCAACAAACCCTAAACACCGCAACGGTGGCCGAGCATCAGCGGCGAGCAGCTCGACATCAAGGCGTACGCGGCGTTGTACAGCGGCCGTACCAAGGTTTTGCGGCTGATGTTCATCGCCGACAAGTGTGACAACGTTGCGATGCATACACAATTTTATAACTGTTGATGACGAATCCCCAAAAATGCACAAATGTCGGCGGCTGATGTTCATCGCGGCTGATGTTCTTGACACCCACACACCTCTTTCTGTCGAATCCCCCATACACACACCTGTTGATGATGATGGACCAAGAGAAGGAAAGAGAGAGACTGAGCTAGAAAGTGCGATGTATACAAACTGCTTGTTGTTAGGGCTTGATCCGGCGATCATCGGCGCCGGAGCAAGCAACGGTGCTCCTCCGGTGGGGTTATTCCGGCACTCAAACCCCAGATTGGGTGAACAGCTTCTGTACTTCATATTGTCATCTCTTAGAGGTCCAAAGGTATGCACTAAACGCTTCTGATTTCGGTTTGACTACGTTTTATGTGCAATTACGATCTGTTTGTTTTGATGTGTTTGACGTCGAGATCGATGCTGTAGGAGTTTGATAAAGTGTGGCCGATATTTGATCCTTCTCAATCTCGTGATTTCCGGAAGGTATTTTTGGATTCGAAAGTTGTTGTACATCCGTTAATTAATGCTCATGTTTGATGTTCGAAAGTTAATGAAATTTGGTTTAAGTGTTTGTAGTTTTGTATAAAGGATGCTTCGTATATGAATTGGTTCTTGTTGAATTTGACTAAAGTTTCTTTTATCAGTTTGCGTTTTATCTTGTTTGGATTATACGCTTTCTTGATTGTATGCTGTGATTTTGAGAAGACTAGATCGAGGAGGGGTACATATTTTGGGTTGTAGTGTTGTATTTTCTCACCCATTGGCATGTAGTTCAACTTTGTTGCTGCCTTTTTATTTATTAAGCACTTGAGATCAAGGTATGGATATAAGCCACTTTTGATTTTAGAAATGTATATTGTGAGTATGTGATATACCAATATTTGCAATGTTTTTGGATACTTATTATATTTAGCACAATGTTTAAGATTTACATATATCTTAAGTTTCGTGTTCAAGGAGGCCTACTTTGTAATACTGGGACCCGGCAACTAAAATCTTCTGGGCAGCCGGCTCATTTTGACCATCAGTCTTCAACATGAATCATTACCACCTATATGAGGCAATTGGACAAGGAAAATACTCAGTAATGATTATGTTTCTCAATGTTCTATAAATTCTACGTTTTCCTTCAGTTTAGTATGTATACTGATGAGGTCTACACTATTTTGCAGACTGTGTATAAAGGGAGGAAGAAGAAAAGCATTGAATATTTTACGCTTAAAAGCATCGATAAATCTCACAAAAGCAAGGTTTTGCAGGAAGTAAGCTTCTTTCTTTAATTGTATTTTTGTGTAGAGGGGTTTATACCTGAAACACAATTAAGATAGGAATACATTACAATTTCATTTATAAAAAAGTAATATCCTATGCATAAGTCGCAAGTGGATTATATGCATCTGGGTTTACCATTGTACAATATAATTCATATTCCTCTTTATCTTATACCAACTAGATTGGAATAGAACGCCTGCTGTTGATATTGTTCTTAGTTTTCTTTTATATTAACTAAATTCTTTATTTTGTTTTTGGAATTTAAATTGCAGGTCAGAATTCTTCACTCATTGGATCATCCTAATGTACTCAAATTTCATGTCTGGTAAGAAATATTGAATTCTTCAATTTTCTGATTTTCTCTTTTTGTGTTTGAGGTTCTGATGTTAGGATAACATGGAACTAGAATTGTGGTTATTAATGACCTATCCAATGGTATATTGGAAGTTAAAACTTTATATTTTTATGTTTTATTTCTTTTGAAATAGGTATGAAACTTCTGCTCACTTGTGGCTGATTCTAGAATACTGTGTTGGAGGTGACCTCCGGACATTACTGGAGCAGGTATAAAACTTTTTTTTAAGTAAACTTTGTGATGTATTTAAGTTGCAGACCTCATGGGCAACATTCAGTAGTTTTAGCTGATGATGTATCAAGGTACACAGAAAACCGCTATGATCGTAATATTCCAAGCCCGGGCCTGATTGTTAGTGGGTCAAAGCAAATTTATTTAACTTTTCTAGCGGAAAGCACCTTCACCGAAGACGATGTTGCCAACTACTTCAGATAAAACTTGTAGCTAGAGGTGAAAAAATGGGCGGGTCAAGTGAGTTAGGTGAGTGGATAATGGGTCAAAATAGGTACTTTTGGGCGAGTTGGGATTAGGTTGACAAGTATTAATTATTAGAAAAAAGATAATATTCCATAACAATCTATCTTTTGAAATTAAAATATTATGAAGGTTTTATGCATTAAAAATACAATTTATACCAGCCTTTTCGAACGTCTCTCTTATTTTCTGTTTATTTTCTTGTCTTCTAAAGCTGGACCTATTCCAGGAAGAACAGATGTTCAGTGCCTGCATCGTTGGCAAAAGGCTCTTAATCCTGATCTTGTTAAAGGACCTTGGGCCAAAGAGGTTTCTTTTGCACTATCTTTTTTGTAAATTTAAGAAGTTGTGTTTTATTTGGTATGTGTGTTTTCTTTAGTGAGTGTTGGTTGATAATTTTATCTTGAATTTCTTTTTAGGAGGATTATGAGTTGTTTTTTTCTTTTTTATTTTTCAGGGATGAATAGGCCTAGGAAGAAGATGCTTCCGGTGGCGGTGGCGGTGGTTGTTTTCAACTTATGCCACCGATCAATTCTGAATCGTAAGTCTCAGATTTGATATTCTTGATATCTTTCGTCTTCAAAGAGTCAGAGACACATTGTGTGGTTTTTGCTGCAACTTTGAAGGGTAAAATTGTGATCTATAGTTTGCTTATAAATCTAATTCTTAGTTTTTGAAGTTTGCTGTGTGATTTGTTTGTGATTATCTTCTAATTTTGATGCACAAGTATTCAGAAAACAAATATCGCATTGTGAAATATGTCGATATCGTCACCGCCGCATCGCGCGGGTTCCTTACTAGTTATTTAATAATAAGAAAAACTCGAGAAAAAATAACAAGTTTATAAAATTATGACACGCTTGCTTACATGCGACACAAATGTGGTTATATACATTTTAATTTTGTATAACAAAAATTGGAGTTTAGTTTCACTACCTTCATTTTTATTAGTTTTTTTTTCCGGTTCATGACTTTATAGTAGGGGTGCTCAAAAATATCTGAATCCGAAACTGAATCGAAATATCCGAAAATCCGTAATTCGGATATCCGAAACTTCGGATTCGGATTCGGATTGTGATTTTCAAAATTTTTGGATATTTCGGATATCCGAAATATCCGAAATATCCAAAATATATTTATAAAAATTTAAAAATATTAAATATTTCGGATATTTTTAGATGTTTCAAATATTTTAATAAAAAACTTCGGATATCCGATAAAACCTTCAACAAAAATTATTAGATATTTATAAAATTTATTAAATAATACCAATTTTTTGAATTCTTATATCCGAACGGATATCCGAATCTTATCTGCTGTAATTTTGGATTCGGATTCGGATAGTGAAATCCACTATCCAAAATTTTCGAATATTCGAATTTGAACACCCTTACTTTATAGGATGATTTTAATTTTAATATAAAACATAAAAATCTAAGAAATATATTTTACTAATCTATCATCTATCATAATAAACAATTACAAGTGGGGGACACGTGTCCTTCGCACATTAAGTCTGGCTTGCATTTTCCCGCCCAGTATACTATACCTATTTACTAAAACACGCGGATCTTGACCCGGTGTTTAGAACCCATTTTCACTTGCAGGAAACCCTAATTTACATTTACATTCCGCCTCCCTCATCATGTTCCTCTTCATTCATCACACATTTGTTCCAACACTAAAATCAATCGGTCTTTATTCATGATTAAAGATAGTCATTTTCATTTTCGTTCGCTTTCAACATTAGGGTTTCTCTCCATTCTAATCAAATAGGTTAGTTTACTTTGTATCATTAATATATCAGTTTTGATTATGATTCTTAATCGCCATTTTTACAAGTCTTTTGAATAGATATGAGCCTTCATTACTTGTAATTTTGGTTTTTGCACAGAGAAAATGATGTTCGTTTTATTATTTTACATGATTTAATGAGATACTGCTATGTTATTGTGATAGGTGAAAGACTATATCTCGTGTGTATGTTAGGAATCTAGATCAACGACTTTTTGAGCGATAGCTTGAAGATAAATTCGCGTGTATGGTGTTTTAAGAAAGTAAGTTTGATTCGATTATTTGTGGTTTTTGATAATATTGTTTTCATTTGGGCTTCGTAAAAAGAAACCGTCTGTTGCAGTTTTATTGATTTCCAATTTAGTTACTCACTAATTTGTTTTGTGATTTGATAATACTAACTATGAACCAGGTTTCAGAGTTGTCATGCAATTCAAGTTAACCATTCGATATTTAAGTTTGAATAAGACATAATTAAGATTTTGAGTTTTGGTTGAATTAATTTTCCTCTAATCACGTATGACCTGCTTTGTGTTTGTTTTGATTGTTATCAGAACTCAAGCAAGTGTTGATTGAAAGGTGTAGAAGTTGAAATTTATTACAAAATTTTCACCAAAGAACTTGAACCCGTGAGTTATACCAAATCTAAAGATTTATGTCATCTCAATGCATAACTAAGGACCTCTACTACCTAATTATGCAAGTAAAGAAAATTTATTACCTATTTATATTGTTTGTTTTATTCAAACCCGTATAATATACGGGTCTATAACCTTGTAAATAATAAAAGAATACATCTATAAGGCATAGGACCATGCCTAACAATCTAAAGCACACTACACACCCATGATCAAGTTGACCGACTTAGTGTATTTTTATATTTTAATAACGTTTATAAGTGATTGTAAGTAGAGTAGAGATCAAATGTTACTGTTCATTTTTATATTTGATAAATTACTAATCATTTCCTATAATTTTTTTTAATATTTTTAAAAGTTATTGTTAGTGGATAAAAAAGAAAAAATAATGATAAAGGTATAAACAATATTATTTAATTAAAATGAATGTAGGAAAAATAGTGATTTATTATTTAATTGAAATGCATATAGGAAAAAGTGATAATGCTTTTTGATCTTATATAAAAACTAAATGTTTAAATTTTAAAAGTATGAGGTAATGAAGTAGATTAAAAGTATATTAACATTCATTTTGAAAAAATAAAAGGTAAATGCAATAATGCACTTTCAAACCCTTTCAGTGAATTCTTTATCATCGAATCAATAAGATTTATGCGAGTTTAAATGAATCTGAACAACTAAACAAGTTTAATATTAAGAAGTAAAAACAAGCAGAAAATACGCATGAAGATGTAACGGAATTTGATGCATTATTTGAGGATCTTAATACCGAGTTATACTTCGATTGTACTTGGATGTCTTCGTTAACCTTTCTTACAAATATGTTGCATATTAACAAATGGATGGATAGTTCTTGTACCCAAATGTTTGAGCTTTTACAAGTTGCATTTCTAAAACAAAATCGCAATCCATCCTCACACTATGAAGCTAAAAAGAAGCTGAAAAAGATTGGAATCTACATATAAGATACACAAAATCACAGTCAAAGTTTTCCCAAAAAGTGTAATAAGGGCTTGATAAGGTGTTAAATGGAGTTGAAGATTCAAGAAGTGAAGTGCTTGATAAGGAGTGAGGCAGGGTTCAATGCGATTGATGAGGTGGAATGCCTAAGACGTGCGTTAGGTGAACTAAGTGGGCATACATTGGGTGTTGATAGAAAAGTGAAAAACATAACACCTGACATGGCATCTTCGTCTTCATCAACACCACGAGACCTTCAACAATGCAACAACAAGTCCAATAACAATTCCCACAACATATGAAACAGGGATCGAGTGTATGAACCAATTACGTGCCATGAATCCTGGTTTCAACGTACTTCCCGCCAATGCCTTCGTTTAATCCATCACCGAACGATAAACTGAACAATGAAAGTAAAGACGATTAAGTAATTGTTTCTTCTGGTGATCGAATGATCTTTTGAACAATTCCATCTTTAATTTATAATTCATGTTATGTTTTGAATATAAATATCCAGTTTCCGCATTGTAATTATTAGTGCCAATTATGTGAAGATTTGTATTTAGTGTATTAGCTTAATCTTAGGCATGATTGTTACTATAGCTTAACTACCTTCCATACTTATAGTTGACTTTGTATTATAAATTGAATATCAATCAATGAAGAATGATCATTCAGAAAATTAATCTCACTCTATTATGGTATCATTATAAAACCTCCGGTCCTTCTTGACCTTTACCCGCCGCTCCTTCCGCCGGCCATCATTACTCCGCCTCTGCCCCTCTTCTGTCTCCCCTGCAACCTCTCTTTTCCAGCCATGGACACCACCCTTCACCCTGCTATGGCTGTCACAAATATCAAGAATATGATTCCACTTATTCTTGAAGATGAATCCTCCCATTTCACCACCTGGACCACTCTCTTCGAAGTCTACTGCAGTGCTCATCAAGTGCACGACCATCTGCTGCCCCGCACAGCCGCACCAATCCCCCCTGCTTCTTCTTCCGCCGAAGACACGGCGAAAGCCCTTGCTGACCAAGCAGCGGCCGATGCCCATTGGTGTCGCCTAAACGCACTCGTCTTGCAGTGGATCTATGGCACCATCTCAAAACCTCTTCTCCATATCATTCTGGTTCCCGGACAGACCGCTTACGACGCCTGGCTCGCAATAGCTAACCACTTCAACGACAACAAAAGTGCTCCTCAAATCCTCCTCCAACAACAGTTCTCCAACATCCATCTTGAATCGTTTCCGAACATGGCCGCTTATTGTCAACACGCCAAGCACCTCGCCGATCAACTAAACGGTGTGGGTGCCCCTGTTGATAATCAGCGGTTGGTCTCGCAACTTCTAGCCGGCCTAACCGAAGCATATGAGAGCATCTCCACGGTTTTGCAGAATCGTGACCCATTACCCGATTTCAGCGAATGTCGTTCTCGTCTGACTATGGCCGAGTCCACGAAGAAATCCATCTCTGCCAGGGCAGCAGCCTCTTCGGCCACTGCTCTTGCCGCCACCACCATCTCACATCCACCTGCTTCATCCTCCTCGAATAATCGCAGCCGCGGGAACAACAGGCAAAGAACCGGGGACGGGGCAACTCCACCAACCGTGGGGAACGCTCAAACAGCAGCAACCATACTCAGCACCCGTACATCGTGTTCCCGAACTCGTGGACGGCCAGTCAATGGAGTTCACTGCTGCAATCCAGCCCACAGGCCGCCTCCCCACCTTGCCCGTACCCCTCGGCTCCTCGGACAAACACCTCCAACTCCTCCTCGGCTGGAATCTTAGGCGCTGCCCCGGCTCAGGCCTACACCGCCACGCTTTCTCCGACTGACATCCAGCAAGCCTTGTATGCTCTTTCACTTGGCCAGCCGGACCCAAATGGAGTTATGGATACTGGGGCCTCTAGCCATATGCAAACACCTCAAGGTACGATCTCCCCGTCTTCTTTTAATACGTGCACTTCTAAATTTATTGTAGTCGGTAATAGTATGACCATTCCTGTGATTGGCCAAGGCAACCTAACCCTACCACCTCCCTTCCCACCATTTAAATTAAACAATGTGTTATTTGCCCCAAATCTTGTCAAAAACCTTATTTCCGTCCGCAAACTTACTACTGATAATTTATTGTCCATAGAATTTGACCCTTTCGGTTTTACTGTGAAGGATCTCAAGACCAAGGCGCACCTCCTACGTTGCAATAGCTCGGGCGACCTATACCCGCTGACTGCTCCCCTCCCGCTCAAAACCACCCCTACTGCTTTAGTGGCCACCACTCAAGACCGTTGGCACCAACGCCTTGGGCACCCGGGTTTCTCAGCTTTGCAATCGTTGCCTTTATCTTTTTCTAGTTCATCTAATAAAAATGACAAAACTTTATGTCAAGCATGTGTTTTTGGTAAAAGTGTTCGATTTCAATTTAGTGATTCTTGTAATCGTACTAGTTTGCCATTTGACATTATTCACAGCGACCTGTGGACCTCCCCCGTGCCTAGCACCGGGGGCCACCGGTATTATGTTTTGTTTTTAGATGACTTCACAAATTTTCTATGGACATTTCCCCTCACCCACAAATCAAATGTATTCTCTGTTTTCTCAATTTTTAACAACTACATAAACACCCAATTTAGTGGCAAAATAAAACAGTTTCAATGCGATAATGGCAAAGAATACGACAACAACGCGTTTCATAACTTTTGTCGTCAAAATGGCATGCATTTTCGCTTCTCTTGCCCCTATACCTCGTCACAAAATGGTAAGGCTGAGCGTAAAATTTGAACAATTAACAATATGATACGCTCACTACTTGCTCAATCCTCCATGCCTCCTGCCTACTGGCATTTTGCCCTTGAAACCGCCACTTATTTACTAAATATTATTCCCAACAAACACCACCAATTTCTATCCCCTTCCACCCGATTATATGGATGCGACCCCACTTATGAACATCTTCGCGTGTTCGGGTGTCTCTGCTATCCATTACTCCCATCCACCACCATTCACAAACTCGCCAACCGTTCTAAACCTTGCATCTTCCTCGGTTACCCACCGCATCACCGTGGGTACCGTTGTTTAGAACTCACCACCAATACCATTTTGTGTCTCATCACATACAATTTGAAGAGACCATCTTCCCATTCGCCACCACCCTACCCCCCGCCCCCACCTCCTATAAATTCCCGGACTCTAATTTAAACCCGCTGCTATGGGATAAATTCTCGTCCACTTCTGGCCTGCCGAACACACACCAGCCCCACACACTCCGGCCCACCAAACACAAACCAGCCCAACCCCTCCTCTACACCCCCTCTCCTACGGCCCACTCACACCTCCACTATACCTCCTACCACATCACCAGCCCACACTCCCCAGGCCCAACATCACCATCCCTCCTCTTCAGCCCATACGTCCCCAAGCCCAACACCTTCGGTCCCCACCGGTCCACCACACTTCTCCTCCACTGACCCACCGAACGAACCAACACCACCTCCAGCCCGCACCATGCGCACTCGTGCCATGGACGGCATCCACAAACCAAAACACCCATTTAACATTCATACTACCACTGTCGTTCCTATACCCAAATCCCCTCAGGTTACCTTGTCCTCGCCTGAATGGCACAATGCCATGACCGCCGAGTTTAGTGCACTTATTAAAAATGAGACTTGGGAGTTAGTTCCTCGTCAGCCTGATATGAATGTTATTCGGTGTATGTGGCTCTTTAAACATAAGTTTCGTTCGGATGGTAGTTTGGAGAGGTATAAAGCCCGTTTAGTGTGTGATGGTCGTGGTCAACAGGTTGGTATTGATTGTGGGGACACTTTCAGTCCGGTCGTCAAACCGGTGACTATTCGCCTCGTGCTTACCTTGGCCCTCTCTAAGTCCTGGTCCATTAATCAATTGGATGTTACTAACGCGTTTCTTCATGGTCATTTGGAAGAAACTGTCTACATGCACCAACCAATGGGTTTTAGAGACCAACGTTTCCCTAACTTTGTTTGTAGGTTCAAGAAATCACTTTACGGTCTAAAACAGGCTTCGCGAGCCTGGTATCAACGGTTTACTGATTTTTTCTTACTGCAGGGATTCACACAGAGCAAATCTGATACTTCTCTGTTTATCTATCACCATGGCCAGGACACCGCCTACTTACTACTATATGTTGATGACATCATCCTCACTACATCCTCTAAGTGTTGATGACATCATCCTCACTACATCCTCTAAGGCATTACGTACCCGCCTCATGAGTTCTTTATCTGCAGAGTTTGCCATGAAGGATTTAGGGCCATTGACTTACTTTCTTGGCATTTCAGTCACTCGTAACGGGGATCACATGCTCTTATCTCAGCAGTCCAATGCCCGGGACATCATCCACCGGGCTACTATGGATTCTTGTAAACCTGTTGCCACCCCCGTTGACACCGGCTCCAACCTCGGAACTGCCTCATCTTCTCCATTTCATGACCCGACTCTGTACCGCAGTCTGGCAGGTGCTCTGCAATATCTTACCTTCACCCGTCCTGACATCTCTTATGCCGTACAGCAGATTTGCATGCACATGCATTCGCCATCTGATCATCATTGGGACGCACTTAAGCGTATCATCAGGTATTTACAGGGTACTATGGAGTATGGCCTCTCACTGGCACCTGCTCCTAATATATCTCTTCGGGCATACACAGATGCTGACTGGGCTGGATGCCCAGACACTAGGCGTTCTACATCTGGTTACTGCGTATATCTTGGTGATAGTTTGCTCTCCTGGTCCTCAAAACGTCAACCAACCGTATCGCGTTCTAGTGCCGAAGCTGAGTATCGAGGAGTTGCCAACGTAGTTGCTGAAATTTGTTGGATTCGAAACTTGATGCTCGAATTAAATCAACCACTCACAAAGGCCACTCTGGTCTACTGCGACAATGTCAGTGCTGTTTACCTATCGGGTAACCCGGTTCAACACCAGCGCACCAAACATATTGAGTTGGACATACATTTTGTTCGGGAGCAGGTACAACGGGGGTGCGTTCGCGTGTTACATGTCCCTTCCCGGTACCAAATCGCCGACGTCTTTACCAAGGGATTGCCTCGTGTTTTGTTCGATGATTTTCGGTCCAGTCTCAACGTACGACAACCTCCCGATTCGACTGCGGGGGTGTATTAGCGCCAATTATGTGAAGATTTGTATTTAGTGTATTAGCTTAATCTTAGGCATGATTGTTACTATAGCTTAACTACATTCCATACTTATAGTTGACTTTGTATTATAAATTGAATACCAATCAATGAAGAATGATCATTCAGAAAATTAATCTCACTCTATTAGTAATGTTTTGATTTTTATGTTTTGGATGAATATATGGTTATTGATATTGCACGACGTTGTCCCCCCCCCCCCCCCCCAACCAAAAAAAAAAAAAAGAACTGTGCTTATACCAAGGACGGATTTTTTCGACGACTTGTCGTCTACACAAGAAATTAACAAAAAAATAAAACATTTTTTTAAAAATATATTCCGACGACTTATCATTGGCACAAGAAATTAACAAAAAACAAAAGATAAATTAAATATAAAATCTATTCCCGATGACATTTTGTACTTTTAACAATGAATATATACTGAGGAAACTTTAGCAATTGACATGTTCTTGTCACAGGGGACATTGATCGGGGTTTTAGCAAGGCCTTTGATCCTTAGGAAAAGCCTTAACCATGGCCTTCTATACATGAGTTCAGCACATATATGGCCTTTTGAATGAGTTCAGGACCACCATCACACCGTAAAAGTCATAATGGGTTTGATAGATTATACTTGCCTCTATCTATACAATGGATCATAATGAACGGATATTAATTAAAGGATCATATTTACGTGTAATGAGCAACATTTAGTTGTAATAAATACTAATGGCCGGGTTATACATGGTTCTAGTAGTTTAGGATGAGTCATGTTTGGTGGTTGTAGGTTTTAATATTTGATCGTGATGGATCATAACTATTGATTATAACAAGTTTTTAGCTACAGATTATACTTAATTAGTTATTAACTTTACTTTATTAGTTTATTGTGCTTACCGGGTGGTAATGGTTCTGGATTATTTCCTAGTTGCTGTGATGTTTTTTAATGCACATTTACTAGCTAACTACCGGTTGATTTTTTTTAACAGTAAATGTACAAACCTGTTTCGAAAAATAGGTGGTTTATCTTAATTGGACCCATCTATCCGTATCTCAGCCTAGACCGCACCCCAACGCACTCAGGAGGAAACTCATTGCTGAGAAAACACCTTGGCTCAACTCTGAGCATTTTTGTTCGGCGTGAGACTTGATATCATAGGTACCTCATCTTAACCAGTTGGGCTAAGGATTATTGATAAGTACTGGTTGACTTTATATTTGATATTTTCTATAGAAGTTTCAAGGTTTCTATTTTACGGAAAGTTGCAAATGTGTTACAATTGCGATACATAAAAGGTAAGAAACACATATGGCATTATTAGGAAACTAATATATTTCTATATTTATCTGCATAATTTCATAAAAATAAAAACTGAAAATGAAATACTAAATGTTTTAACTCAATTCTCTCATCCGGCAACTTTTGGATTTTTAGGTGGTACAGAGAAAACATAATAATCGCTTAAAAGCTAGTTGTTTAAAAAATGTTTTGTTTTTCGGAGAGTTTGCTATCAAACGTATAGTCTCTAAAAGGTAATTAGGTTTTAAAGGTGACTTGGTTTTAGAAAGTTTTCCATCTGCCAACAAGCTGTATAGAAATCTGTCAAGTACTGTTAGATATCACATGTGAACCTATTGCCACTTGAGAGATTTTAAACTCCCAACAAACATAAACACTAAACACTTTTAAAACTATTATGTTTTCTATTCATGACTAAAAGGTTTAAAACATTCATCAATAAGTTCGTATCTTAGTTGCATACAACCATGTCCCCTTATTAAATACACAACTACAGAAGTTTACACTATACATTATACAACACATGTGTACATGACAACTATTTTAAACGTGTTATATTTATTGTTTCATAAACTCCGTAAACTCACAGCTTCACGACCTCAGGAATATGCACAGGGTACCGATCAATACAATCTTCCCACGGACCGCCGGTCGGAGTTTTAATACTCCGGTTACACTTCCAGACCGCGCTGTTACACTTGAACCCACTCCCGAACGCAATTTGCCACACCCTATCGCCTCTCTTCATCCGCCCTTTCGACTCGATGTAGCTCAGCTCGTACCACAGCGATGAAGACGACGTGTTACCAAACCTATGCAGCGTCATCCTCGATGCCTCTACGTGCTCCGAGGACAGCTGCAGGTTCTTCTGCAGCTCGTCTATCACCGCCCGCCCGCCTGCGTGTATGCAGAAATGCTCGAATGCTAACTTAAAGTCAGGAATGTATGGCTTCCATTTCGGGTTGAAGATCTTTCGACCGATGAGGGTTAACAGGAAAAGCAGCTGTTCGGACGCCGGTAGGACCAACGGACCCATGGTTGTGATGTTAGATTTGAGAGCTTCGGCTGCGATCGCCATTAGATCCTTGGATAAATTAATCCCAACGAGTCCTTGAGGATCTTCTTGTTCATACACACATCTGTATGCTCTGTCGTCCGCACCCTTGTGGGTCCGGACGACATGCACAAGTTTATACTTGGCGCGGCTGCTCTCTCGTCGTTTATTCGACAGTAGAATTGCAGCCGCGCCCACCTAAACGACAGTTAGGAAGCAGCATGGCTCGCTCGTTTCCCTGATAATAGTTTGGAGTAATAATCTCAGTACTAACGACAATCGCGTTAGCATTCGGGACAACCTGAAGCAAATCTCTAGCTAAATCAATGGCGATTATCCCCGCACTACATCCCATACCAGACAGATTAAAGCTGTTGATATTACTCCTCAACTTATACTTATTCACCACCATCGCAGACAACGATGGCGTAGGCGAAAACAAGCTACAGTTAACTATAAGAATATCAACATCTTTAGGCGTTAAACCAGTTCTCTTAAACAATCATCAATGGCTGAAAATATCACTAGTTCAGCTTCATCTCTTGCAGCCTCCATGTTAGGTTTAGGAGGTATGTAATGAATTGCTGGAGGCAAACTGGTCTCTTCACCTAAACCTGAACGTTCAAGTATCCTCATCTGAAACTCAACACTCTTGGGGTTATCAACCTGGAGTGTTCAATAAACGTCGAGAACGGGACACGATACGTAACGGGAGGCTTGTGTAATCCACGAGTGTTCGACAATGAAGAGAACGAGAAGCGCTGCGCATAGGGCGTGGAGGGGATCGAGTTGGACGGATTCGAGCATGGCGGTGATGCCGTCGGGGCCGAGGCGGAGGACGGTGGCGGATGGAGATGAGTAGGAATGTGAGGAAGTGGTTGATGAGGTTTTGGTATATGAGTTTGATCATGTTGTGTATTTTGGGAGCTAAGGTGTTTAATGGATGAAGAGTATAGTGTATAGTGTATAGTAGGTGTGAGAATGGGGGTATTTAAAGGCGTGATAATGAATGAAGAGTTGTAGACGGATGAGAAGATGTAAATGATGGGTCAGCTTCAACATCTTGCTTGCAACGGTCCCTGGGTATTGGTGTGACTTCCTTTAATACAAGTATAAAATAACAACTCTAAGAACATGTATATATAATCTTATAATAGTAATGATAATATATAATTAATAAATAAGTTTGAGTTGATGTATATAAAAGATTGTATATTTCCTTTTTTATACATCTTATATACTATATAGATACACTAATTAATCGTACTTTAAGGATTGTTACAGAAATTATTGTCATTTATATGAAGTGGAGTTGAGAATTTGGTAAAATAAAAGAATTAAGAAAATTAAAATAAAAGAATTATCTTGAATGACGTGTGATTTATATATATAAAATTGAAGATAATAATCTCAAACATAGTCTTAAGAAATCGTTTAAATTAACTTGTACAAACTAGACAAGTGTAGCTGACATATCTAATATAGTAAAGTTAAGTCTGGGCATTAAATAGTGGGACAGTAAAACACAACTTTTAATCTTAAATCATCTATTAATTTCAAGCTTATTTAAATGAAATAATTGATTAGCTAATCATGTAAAGATTACTAAGCTAATGAAATACTAAATTAAAGATAGAATGAAATAAGAAAACAATCAATCAGCAAACTTGCTAGAAAAGAAGCTCATATATGAAAAAACAATAATCTAGGCAAGAAATCTTATTGAGTAATTCAACAATCCTCAGAATCTAGCAACCATATGGCTTTAGATCTAAAGAATATGATACGTACTTAAAAACCACTAAGTTATAGTAAGCTTCTTATAGGTCTTACAAACGCGTAAGGATCCTAAAGGCCTTAGCTCATGAGATAAAGGAACTGATCGTGCTGTCATATTTGGATAAAAAACAAGTTAATATTAAAGACTTAACTACCTATAACTAGTATGGGCAAGTAGGTCGTCTTCACAGAAAATTAGTGGAAAGTATAAATCTTTATATCTAAGAACTTCAAACACAAAACAAAAATACTAAAAGCAAATATTTTTGGGTTTTATTTAAGCGGAAAGGTAAATTGAATGAAAATAATTAAGAAAGTAATAAACTTGATGATGGGTTTTGAAACTTACGAGAAAAATGCAACCACTTTCAAGATTAAAGTTTAAAGATTCACACTTGGTTTCATTAGAATTGATTGGGAATCACATCGACATGATTTTGCAAAATTGTTTGATTAAAGTGATAGTTATGAAACAAACTTTAAGACTTGCTTGTTCACACGATTACTAACTCATTTATGCAAAGAATTCACATACATAGCAAACTGCTCACGATGCAAGGAAACTGAACACGAATGAAAGCACACAAATACTTAAACATAATCAAGTCTTTTAACATTAAATAAATGTACATTATATTCATGTGTCAAAAGAACATAATCTAAAACATCAATTCAAACTAAACTTAGTGCTTCACTTACAAGAACTCTCCTCCCGAAAGTGATTACGAACGAATTAGCTGCTCATTGGCATGATTGGATCTTCAATGGTTGATTAGATGTTATTACTGCTTGATTCGGTGAAACCGTGGTGAAAAGAACTCTTCAAAACGCCTTCAAAACCTATAAAATTCGTAGGGGAGAAGTGTTTTTCGAAACCCTAGATTGAGGTTAAATAGGATTTAAAATTTGAAATAATCCTCCAAATATCACGTTAGACCGTAACTTACGGCCTATAGACGTAGGTTACGGCCTACTTCAACTAGACGGTCAAACCTACTGTCTTATGCGGTTGACAGACGGACTCAGCACACGACCGTAAGTTACGGCCTAAGGCCATAGCTTACGGCCTTCCTGATTTTTTTCATAATTTTATTCTTTTCAGCACCTCTCAAACCATAGTCTTGTTATCCTTTATATCCTTCTCAGATAATGTTTGTTAAGCTTCATTTAAATTTATTTCAAACATGTAACAAAGTGATTATATTGGATATCAAAATTAGGTTAAAAACAAAGTTTTAGACATCTAAAACTCATACCTAACACCAACACATCACATCCCCAACCTAACATTTTTTCGTCCTGAAAAAGATATGCAATTAAATCATAATTGATAAGCTACTATTACATAATATTTTTTTTCACATAGGGTTGTACTAACAAAGTAACTGTGATTGCCAATATATTGATCAACTTTAAACTCATACCATTAAATCACAACCTAACATATTATGCTTATAAATATACAAAGTTACCATCATGGTTTAAGCATCCCACACCTGAATCTACATAGCAAAACCTACCTAACTCATAGTTTCTTGAGGATTCACTAACCCACACTTAGACAACCATGTATCATTATTATGACATAATAACTATTAAGTTTTTTTTATTTTTCTTCTACTTGATATGCGGGACTTTTCTCCCTTTATTTTCTCATATATATCTCTTCTTTTTTCTTTGTTTTCTTTTTTTCTTCTTTTTTTCTTTTTTTTCTTCTTTTCATGCATATATCAACTAATTCATTTATTTATATGGAGGTGCCTTAAACAATAGAAACATGGTGTGTGAGAAAGAAATACTAGGTATACATACCGCTCGCAACCGTTTTTGCTGGGACTTAGTTTTTAAACCATGCATATCGGGATGGGATACTAAACACATATATTTCTTAAGTTATTGCATGCAACATTGGTGTTCTTATGTAGGGCTGTTCAAAAAGCTCGCGGCTCGTGGCTCGCTCGGAGCTCGCTCGGAAAAAGCTCGAAAAAAGCTCGCTCGAATCGGCTCGGTTTATAAACGAGCCGAGCCGAGCCGGCTCGAATTGTAAACGAGCCGAGTCCGAGCCAAGGGCGGCTCGCTCGTTGGCTCACTCGTTGGCTCGCTCATTGGCTCGTTTACTGGCTCGACTAAATATGTAATATATATATGTATATATATATAGTGATATATATAATATTTATATATAATATTATTATAATATTATATATAATTTGAAAACGTAAGGCCCTTCTTGGTTATTCTTATGGAGCTTATGTATTTACCATAATCATTATCTAATTTCTTAGTAATTATAATATTATTATAATAGCACTAACCTAATCAAAATTCAAAACCTCAAAAACTAAATGTTGAAAACGTAAGTATATCCACATTCCACAACCTGTTGAAATTGAACTTTGAAAACCCTAACTCCACTCCCGTCTCCCACAGTCCCACTCTCCCTAGAGCAGCCGACCGTCACTCCCTCCCCACCGGCCACCGCCCAGCGCCTGGTCGGCCAGGTCGCCCACGGCAGTCACCACTCACCTACTCACCGGTCTCACGCAGTCACCACTCAGCTACGCCTTCGGCCGCCGCTTGCTTGCCTAGCCCTCAATCGTCGACAAGTTAGCCGACGACGAGTCGACAAGTTCGGTGCTTGCCTACCTACGAATCTTCGATTTGGGTCAGGTATATCTTGAGAGAGGTGTATTAAATTTTCTTTTAAAATCGAGCCAAACAAAACCGAGCCGAGCCATCTCGGTTTAAAACCAAGCCGAGTTCGAGCTCTACTTTTTAGCTTGGTTGTAAATCCGAGCCGAGCCGAGCTGGCTCGGTTTATAATTCAAGCCGAGTCCGAGCTAATCCTGGCTCGGCTCGGCTCGGCTCGGCTCATGAACAACCCTATTCTTATGTTTAGGTCGAGCCTATTAACATATTATAAATTATCTTTGTTATCCTCTCCTAGAGATATAATTCATATATAACATTAACCTATCAATTTACTATCATTTTTCATATATGCAAAGATCTTTTTCAAGAACTTTAATCATTTTATAAAGGTTGTTAACACAAATGACCTAAAATTAACATGTAAAATAAAATTAATTAATTTTAAAGAATTCATAAAAGGAATGAGTTCACCTGATCGAGTTCTTGTGATGGTGACGATTCTTAAAATCTTATCTCACTAACCTTCAAAATCTTCTAAAAATACGTCATGATTAACACATAAAATTAAAATATTCGCACCCTTTTCATTTAAATCAAAACTATCATTTCGAAACAAGATGTTCCCTTTCCCAACTTAAAACATTGCATTGTCCCCAATGCAACATTTAAGTTAGAATTATATTAAAACAATTAATTTTAAAAAATAAATAAGAATTAAAAAAAAACTGAACTCACTTTCGTAGGAATCACGGTTGCATTTAGCATATCAACAAGCCTTTAAACCCCTAGGTACCCTCGAGTGGACGAGTTGTAATCTCGTGAGGGTTTTTAGTGAACACACCCACAAAGTTCTCCGGGTTGCCTCCTGACGAGCGCTAAGTTTTAGGTTTTCAGCCAGACCGTACATGTCACCACTAAGGTGGTCTTATTGAGTGTTTTTCTCCATATTGCTCTTCAAATAGTTGTTTCTCATGATTGATAGATCTTCTTGTTCACTCTAACATTAACCAAAAATCTTTCCTTTCTCCCTTAAGTTCACCTGATCTAGTGGTTTACCAATCTTTACCTTTCGTCTCGAGTTATCCTTCCTCATTACTTCCACCTTGGCATTTTCTTCCTTTTCTACATCCTTGAACTCAACGCTATAAGTATCAAAACCTATCTTATTGGTGATTTCCTCGTTTAAATATGAAATGTAAGGGGTAACACACCCGTTAGTAGCATCTGTTGTATAACAATCATTATTAACAACATAGGTAAATGATTTTGATAACACATTAAAAGATAACTTAAGGTTTTTGAAGGTCATGTTGATTACTCCATCTCGGCAGTTGATTTGAGTTTTGGCTGTTGCAAAAAATGGTCGACCCAAAATTACCTTTGGTTGCTCGTTCGTCCCAACTAGTGCATAATCAAGCACTATAAACTCCATGGGTAATAGAACTTTCCTAGCTCAATTATCACATTTTAACAATCCCCGTGGTGTTTCCATGTCGAACCAGCGACAACCACCATGCTGTTAGTTTTATGTAATGGTCCAAAATCAAATTGATCATACAAACTCCTAAGAAGGATGCTCATCCCGGCTCCATAATCCAAAAGTGCTCGTTTGATTTTAAACTTTTCAACTCGAATGGGAATGAATTGTGCTCCCGGGTCACTTTCTTCTACATATCACATTTCTTAGCGTTACCTGCAACTACTTGAGAAAGAGAAGTAAAATCATCATAAATAAATTTAGAGTTAGGAAGAAAACTAACCGAGTTTACGTGCACATTTTTATTTGACACATAAGCTTGATGTTGTGGGTTGACTTGGGTGTTACTTGGTAATTTACTCGGATCTCTTCTAGATGATTCTTCCACCAATTGCCCCACTTGTTTGGTCAATGCTGCTATTGATTTGTCTCTTATCTCATTATCCTTTTCATTTCTTTGAGAACTTCCAATAGTATTAAATTGAGAGTTCGTGAAATTATCACTTGAGGATCCAGTTTGTTGATTTTGGCCTTGTTGCTGATAATTCTTCTGCTGGTATCCACCTTGATGTATTGGCTCTTTTGTTGATACTCGTTTTGGTTGTAACCTTGTTGGTAGTTTCCTTGATTATGATTTTGTTGACGGCCCTAATATTGATTATTTCCTTGGAAGTTGGGGTTCAATTGAGTGTTTGGGTTTCCATACTTGAGGTTTGGATGATTACGGAGACCCAGATGATATGTGTTTGAATTCATATCATATGGTTTCCTTGACTCTCTATGAATTCGGTTAACTTCTTCATTTGCACCCCGGTGTGCCTGACATGTTAGTGCAATATGACCAATATCATTACAAAGTTGACATACCTCATATTCTAGTGACACATTTGCAACTCCAGCTTGAACCTTCATAAATGTCGTCGTTTGTCTTTCTAGCACTTTAACTCTATCATCTAAGGTAGGACTATGGACCACTTTTACTACCGGGTGTTTAGCTCTTTGGCTCTTTTGAGCTTGTTTCTTAGAATTCACAGCCACCCTTTTTAAAATATCCCAATCCACATCCTCATGGTTTCATGAAAATGATCCTCCACTTGTTGCTTGCACGTCTCTAGCATCATCAGCTGATAACCCTTCATAGAAGACTGATATGAGCTCCTATTTTTCAATTCCATGGTGTGGGCACATTCTTAATAGTTCCTTGAATCTCGTTTATGCCTCATAGAAAGTTTCTCCCAATTTTTGTTGAAATTTCTAATTTCTTTATAAGAATCACTTGTCTTTTGTTGAGTATATATTCTTCCAAAAATTTTCTTGCATTTGTCACTAATTGTAAATGCTTTCTGAATGTAATGCCAAGAACCATTGCTTTGCTCAGTCTTTTAATGTAAATTGGAAGAGAACTAATTTAATCTCATCTTGAGAAAAACCTTGGCCACCACCGATTATTGTACACACTGCTTCAAATCCTACTACATAAATAGGGTTCCTCGGTAACTCTTCCATGAAAACTAGGGAGGTATTGTAATGCATGGGGTCTCACCTAGAATTGTCTTCCTCTTGCAAGAGGTTATACAATTGGAGAAGCATTCACAATAATGGTACGACAGAAATGACTATCCACGCCTTGAACGGGAAATTGTTGATAACCCTGATTACAAGGAACATCATTGAAGAGTGGAATGCCTCCATAGTTATAATTTGGTGTTGGTGGTCTATTCACTGTTCCTGACCAATGTTTCCGTATAGAGGTGGTTGACAACCTCCATAGCTTGGAATTCATGCTACACTTGGTATATCATATCCTCTTTCATCATAAAATCCATCCTTCTCATTCAACCACCCATCCCAATCATTTACTTTATCACCTTGATACTCATCATGGTAGGATTCTTCACTCTCAACAGAAGGTTCAACCCAATCGGCCAGATTACGTTGTTTTGATTGAGCATGGTTAGGGTGGATTAGGCCTTCTAGTTGGTTAGGCACGAGATTAAATGGATGGAAATTTTGAAATTATGGCAGTGGTTGTTGATGTAGAGGGGGTGGTGGTGGAGGTGGTTATTCACCTTGGTTGTTTCCAGGATTATGATTTTCCATCGTTCGTGGTGGATAGCGTTCAGGTGTCTTAGACAATCTTTGAATAATACAATGTGCTCTTGTAGAACCTGTTTCTTCTTTAGAATGAGTATTGTCCCTTTAAGATGGGGTTATCACCGTTTTTTTCTTTTTGATTTGCTCGGTTTTGCCTTTTTTTCCACTTTCAGACCGAATATCAAAGGTGATTTCCTTCCAGAGTGTCTTGTATGCATAACTTTTATCTACATACCATGAGAAAACCAAGAGTAGTACTGAATGAATAAAAATAAAACTAAGTTAAACTAGACTAAACTAAAGCTTAACACTTTGAGCACGTATTCCACAGCAATGACGCCATTTTGATCGTGCTGTCGTGTTTGGATAAAAAACAAGTTAATATTAAAGACTTACTACCTATAACTAGTATCGGCAAGAAAGATCGTCTCCACATAGAATTGGTGGAAAGTATAAAACTTTATAACTAAGAACTTGAAACACGAAACAAAATACTAAAAGAAAATATTTTTGGGTTTTATTTAAGCGGAAAGGTAATTGAATGAAAATAATTAAGAAAGTAATAAACTTGATGTTAAAACTTATGAGAAAAAGGCAACCACTTTTAAGATTCAAGTTCAAAGATTTACACTTGGTTTCATTAGAATTGATTGGAAATCACATCAACATGATTTCGCAAAATCATTTGATTAACGTGATAGTTATGAAACAAACTTTTAAGACTTGCTCGTTCACACAATTACCAACTCATTTATGCAAAGAATTCACATACATGACAAACTGCTCACGATGCAAGGAAACCGAATGCGAATGAAAGCACACAAATACTTAAACATAACCAAGTCTTTTAACATTAAACAAACGTACAATTCAAACTAAACCTAGTGCTTCACTTTTAAGAAATCTCCTCTCAAAAGTGATTATGAACGAATTTGCCACTCATTGGCATGATTGGATCTTTAATGGTTGATTGGATGTTGTTAATGCTTGATTTGGGTGAAACCATGGTGAAAAGAACTCTCCAAACGCCTTCAAAACCTCTAAAATTCATAGGGAGAAGTCCCTTTTAAAACCCTAATGATTGGGGTTAAATAAGAATTAAAATTTGAAATAATCCTCCAAATATCGCGTTAGACCGTAACTTACGGCCTGTAGAGCGTAGGTTACGGACTACCTTTAACCAGACGGCCAAACCTTCTGTCCTACGGGGTTCACAAACGGACTTAGCACAGGGCCATAAGTTACGGCCTCAGGCCGTAGCTTACGTCCTCCTTGATTTTTTTCACAATTTTCTTGGTTTTCAGTACCTTTCAAGCCATAGTCTTGCTATCCTTTGTATCCTTCTTAAATAATGTTCGTTAAGCTTCATTTAACCTATATTTCAAACATGTAACAAAGTGATTATATTGGGTATTAAAATTAGGTTAAAAACAAATTTTAAACATTTAAAACTCATACCTAACACCAACACATAGGAACGAATCAGCTTTCTGTTATAGCAATCCTAGAATGCTAAAGCACTCTAATATACCTTATATCTAGGTCTCAACAATCGCAATGAAATCTGAAATATCGGAGATAATCTTATATTCAAAGAGTAAATCTATCTGACCTAATTTATAACTTGGAATCGCAAGAATCACAATTGTAAAAATAAACTCATTATAATGCAATTCTATCCTTATAAATCAATAACAAAAGATGAACCAACAACCTATCACCTTTGTTCTGAAGATTGGTAGAACACTGATCTAATCAATAAAAAGAACTTGTTGTTATGATTAACTATCTAAATTAATCGTAATAAAATCAAAAACACAAAGTAAACAACCTAAGCATGCATATCTATCTGAAAAACATAAAAACAACCATACATCATTCACAATAAGAACATAGCATGCATGCCAATCCCCAAATCAATACTTAAACAAATCATAAACCAGTAAAAGATATATGCAATAACATTCAACTCATACAATCAACCAAACTCGAAAACAACTAAATTATTTAAAACTTTGCTAGTTTAATAAGTTTAGCTACTCATATTTATTTGAAACATGAAAAACGAATAACAAACTATCAATATGATTAAAAGAAGGGTTAGAGGTTAAAACATAAACGAGCAATAACAACAAAGCCAAATTAAAGGATTAATAGCCTGGTCTTCAAACTCTAAGCCTTCAAAACATTCAATTTTGCTTCAATTTGTCGTCTTTTATCGTCCCCAGCTACTAATGATCAATCTCCATAAGGGTCGGATGAAAATTTACTTATATGCGGAAAACTAGGGTTCTGTTGAGTGAAAATCTTACGAACCGTAACACATGGGGTTTATAGAGAGTAACCCCTTGTGGCGGTCGAGAGGTTACAACAAGGGGTCGAGAGGTTACAAGTACCCTACAGTCATAAGTTTCATTTTAAATACCATTGTTCCTTACAATCCGTAGTATTTTTGTTTGACCAAATGTTCATTATAACTTCAATTTTATCAACTTTCGTCACATGACTCGGTTTCTGCTATGAAAAACTCCAATTCTTCATATTATCTGCAAATTTACAAATAAACACAATTAATATCAATATCAATAAATTTGCATTAAAATCCGTAAAAAAGTGGAAACATCACTATGAAATACATGTGTTATACACTTATACGACACATCATCGAATGCTCATCGATACAACCCCCCCCCCCCACCCCACCCCAGCCACACTGTGACATCCGTCACTCAAGGTCCGTCATTTAACGGAAATCACGCTAACTATTCTTAGAGCATTCATTCCTCACCTTCATAGATTATTCGTGAGGACATCATGTTTGATTTGTTTTCCGTTTCAGTAGTGTTATCAATATTTGCAATCATATCATCCAAAATGCTCACAAATATCACAACCGATATCACTAATTATATTATGTCATATAATATAAACATCATAAACAACAACATATCTAAGATACAAACAACATTGAACACATCCTTATAATTAATATAACGCACGTGTTTACGTCGTTATCAACCGAAGCAAGTTCGGGGACTCGGGGGCTAAGTGCAGGGATTAAACTTGACAAATTGCCAAACTGGGACTGGGTATAAATACCCCACACCAGCCCTAGCCTTCACATTCTTCTTCTTCTTCTTCTTCACTTTCCTCTCCATTTCTCTTAATCTAGCACCAAAAACCGTCACGTTTGTTGCGTTTTCACCGTCAAATCTTGGTTATCATCGTGAATACACACTCCTAGCAGGTAGATAACCTCGTTTGACCCGTTTCTTGCTCGATTTCACTTCTGCGTTTTCTAGGGTTTCGGGTGCTCGGGTTCATCCGAGCACATGAGGTCGTGTGGGCTTGTGTGTTGCGTCCAGTGTGTGTTTCTTGTCTAGACATGTTAGAATATGGATTCTGGAGATTCTTGAGGTGTGAAACCCGTGCCCGAAACAGCTGGAAACTGCTCGGTGCATCAGCAGTCGCGACCTGCTGTACAGGGCGACTGGGCCTTTCAGGCGACTAAGCCGTGCGACTGACTGAATCATGCGACTGGGTCCATGCGTCTGAGTCTATCGTGCGACTGAGTGGTGCGACTGGGGTGATTCGTGCGACTGAGTCCATGCGTATGTGCGTGTTGTGCGATTGAATGCATGCGATTGAGAGTGTGTGCGATTGAGTCAATGCGGATGTTTGTGTGCGACTGTGTGTGTGGCACGACTGAAGATCCAGTCGTACGAATGAAGACTCAGTCATACAAATGAAGCTGATTCGTACGACTGAGGGTTAAATCGTGCGAATGGAAGGTTGAGTCGTGCGATTGGGTGCTGTGTGGAACGACTGAGTGCTTAGTCGCACGAATGGGAATTCAGTCGTGCGAATGAAGCTGATTCGCATGACTGAAAGTTGATTCGTGCGAATGGAGTGTCCAGTCATGCGTCTAGTCCTGTCGTGCAATTGGAGTCATTGTGTGTGAATTTTCATGTGTGTGGTGTGTGTAGTCGTGTGATGTTAAGGTGACATCGACACGGTTGCCATTGTTAATGACGATCATTGAGATTAACACTATCAAACTCATTAATGTTATATCAAAACACATCAACTTAAAATTTTACAATTAGCAACAAACGATTCCTAACACAAGTGTTTACCAAGTATTTCTTTTTCAACAACAATAACACTTTACCCAAACATCATCGACAATGGTAACGTTTCTAGTGCTTGGATCTACATAAGATCTATTGTGTGTGTTGTGTGCAAGAGTTACCCATGACCGAACCGACACTACCCGACCCAACTAAACAATATGGTTAACATCAGACGTATTATTAATGCTTAACATAACTGTCAATAGGTGATGACCGTTCACACATACATACAAGTTTGGGAAGTTACATCATACATACTTACCACTTAACAAGTGAGTTTCGTGGCCCCTTTTTACGCTTATACAATTGTTTCAATCTTTTACAAACATGGGGGAAAAGTATGCTCACACGTTTTCAATGCTGTACAACATACATACAATTTTCATACTTGGAATCAACGTGATACTGTTTTGTGAGTACTTATCTGATGCATACATGAAGTTACTGTGTGGTTCTTCTTACAACCATTAATTCCGGCGTTGGAACCAACGGATAGGTATTAGTAGTACTACTGGGTTGACACCCCCACCCTTGACAGATGGTTACTTGTGAGTACCATCACACTGCCAGGAACGGGCCTTGGGTGAATATATTCCGACAAGTTACTGTGTGTACGTCATTAGGTTTGGTTGTATAAAACTCATGGTATGTGATTTTGCTTGCTTATAACTGTATGCACGGTATTCCACTACAAACACTATACAGCATCAACTACATGTTTATAATTTAAACCTGCGAAGCTCGCCAACATTATTGTTGACATTTTGAGCATATTTTTTCAGGTAACAATGAGAACTGGAGATCTAGGGGTGCTGCCTTAGTGGAGACCCTAGGATGCATTTTTGAGACTGAACATACATGATGAACAATATTTTGTACATTGTTGCAGTCAATCAAACAATTTAACATTCTGTTGGATACTTGTTCCCGGGTTGTGGGAATTACATACAAGAGTACAATTTTTTTTGTGATTATGTGGATCGTTTATGTGAATTAATTTCAAGTTTCTATTATACTTATGACTATGTTGTCGTGAACGTTGACTAAGACGACACAAGTCTCCATTTGTGCCGGGTGTCGTCATGACACGCTTGTCATCAAATACATACATATTGCATCTCTATTGTTAACCATGTGTTATGATGATCCCGTCTAGCTCACATCCCCGTGTTTCCGCTATCAGCGGGGGTGTGACACACACATCTTTTCTTATTATAAACAAAATGATAAAAACACAAATTATATCAAGCAAAAAACAAATATAGTTCGAGTTAAATATATAATAATTATGTTATTAAAATTGATTTTGGTAATAAACCGAAAGTTAAAAGTGTCACCGAACAAAATGTAAAATATATTGATTATTATCTTTGGATAGATAATAGTTAAATTATCAAAATCTAACTATCCTTATGTAAATTCTGAAACTAGATGTTTATTTACAATTTAAGCAAAGATGAATGGTCATTACATAAACTCTGAACATTGAAATTAAACATGCTAGGACAATCATCCCGGTCCAATAAAGCTAAACATTAATAAATTTAATGCTCTTAAATACTTTTTGGCTTTTTTTTTTGCAAATTATTTCTGAAAATACGGCGACAATTATAAATGAGACATAAAGCTCAACATTTGCATGTTTTAATATTGTTTAACGACTAATTGAATCATTAGCAGACCATTCGTCCATCTATTTATCTCCATCACTCGAGCAAGGACTCTTAGGGCACTAGGTTGGCACGTGCTCAAAGAAATCTCGTACATCAGTCCATCATTATCTATTTCGAACCTGAAATATCTTTAAAAGAAAACTTTTCTTTGATGAGAAAAATCTTTGTCTAATATGTAAGAAAACTCTTTTTATATTGTGACAACCCGAAATTTTTTTTTTTTAATTTAATATAATATTTAAGTGAATTTACAAATTGTTTTATTATTATTATTGATAATAATAAAAAATGATAATAATAACAATAATAATATTATTATTAAAAATAATAATGTTAATAATGATAATAATAATAATAATGAAAATATTATTATTATTAATAATAATTTACAAAATTTATTAAAAGTGATTTAATAAGTCCAGGGGGTGAATTGTAATTTTTGAAAACTGTTTTATAAACCTTTAAACATAAAATAATAAATGCAGTAAAGTTGAGGGACCGAATGTGTAAATATTTTAAAAAACCCAACCCATCCCGTTACCCACTGTTCCCGTCGGTTTCTTCTCCGGCCACCGCCGGCCGCGGCTCCGGCGAGGCCACGACACCCAAACCACTTGATTTTGACTCAAACAAATGTTCCCGACACATTTTCGTGGGTGATTCGAACACCTAACCCACTTTAATTTGAATATTAGAGTGCGATGTGCACCAAACCCACTCGACCGAAACTTTCGGCCGACCAACTCCATAATCGAGCACTATCCTAAACAATAATCGAAAGTAAACTCTCACTAACAATCTTATGACTATTTAAAACCATCCTTCGAGTTCAATTGTATCTGAAAACATACAAACATATCGTTTTAATCACCTCACCAAGCCGCGACTTGCCTCAATTCGAACACTACCTTCAGGGCTTCAAAACCTGAAATTGACAATGGGGTTTTAGTCCCAATAATCATTAGAAGCTTTCCTCGAATTTAATTCGATTTTCATCGACGTTTGTCCACTGTTTGGATTAAAGACGAACCGTGGTGTGTTCATCGGTTGCTCATCACCAATTCGTCTTCAATCAGGTAATAAATACATGTTTACACTCGATTTTGGTTGGGGAACAAAAGCCCTAACATCAATTCGATTAAAAACATCAATTTGGTGTTTAATTTGGCTTGGATTCGATTTAGGGTTCATATCAAATTAGGGAATTTGGTTAACTGAGTTTAAATGATTTGGAAACCAAGAACCATCGCGGCCTTGTGCCTTGGTTTACTGGTTTGTGTTTGTGATTGTGAACAGGAGGTCAAGGGTTCGAACCCTGCCCTCAACAATTTTTTTTAAAGCCTTTTGAGCCATTTTAAAAATATACAAAAATTACCAAAAATTATAAAAATAATTTTTAAAAACTTCTTCTATTTTCAAAGCCTTTAAATAATTTTCTGTAATTTATATATTTAAAAACACCTTAAAATAAATTTATAAAATAATATTATAAATAACCATTTTTATAAAAATAGACTTTAAATGATGATTTAAAGTATTAATCCATTAATTGGACACCATATTATTTTAATTATGGATAAATCATAATAATTGTGGAAATTTAATTATTTAAAAAAAACCTAAATTATTTATGTAAATAATTATTACATGTGTTATAAATTATTATCCATATAAAATGGATAATATAAATACAAATTAGATTTTATAAATTTAAATATTTATAAAATCTTACAAAATTAAATATAAACCTACATGTTAAATAACGTCTATAATTTAATTAGGATATAATGATATGTTAAAAATCATTATTAAACTAATTAAATTTTATATAAATCTTTAAATGATTTAATTATATGTTTATAACAAATCCCCGAGAACCAAACCTTAGATCAATTGAACGCCAGGTTCAAGATCTAACTTATTTAGGTTATGGATTTGTATTTGTTTGCTTATGTGAATTATAATTCCTTAGCAGGAATTTACTAGGTTGTCAACACCACACAAGGACTAAGGTGAGTTCATACTTAACTGTTCCCCTTTTTAATCATTTAAATATTTTGGGGCTGGAATACATGTTGTAATTAAATTTACAAATTATTTTTATGTATTATGTTAAATAATAATTGGATCACATTTATGATTACATATGGTTATTATGAAATCCTTCTGTGTAAACTGGGCTATAACAAGGCAGGGATCTTTTGGATAGTACTATCGGGGAGTGACTAACCCCCACAAAGGTTTGGACATGTGGTCCTTATCAGATGCACAAAGATCTCGCTGTCATTCGGGATGACGATTCTGTGGGAAGGCAGATTGATGCGCTATTTAAGTTTTGCCATTATAGTTCCACTTACCACCCATATGAGGATAAATGTAAAGAGAGGATTCGCGCCCTCTGATTTAAATTATTAAAATTGGCATAATACCACATAAAAGGAAAAGGGAAAAATTAAACTATGGTACATGGACAAATCCTATGTGAAGGATTTGTTGGACTTGTACATAGAAATAATAAACTAAGTGACATGGACAAATTCAATGTGAAGGATTTGTTGGGCTTGTACTTAGTAGGTATGTGGGATAGCGGGTTCACCTTATTTAAAAGGGTTCCGACAGGCTATTCATATACCGGTGAGTAAAATTAAACTCACACTTTTACAGTAAACCCTTCTTTGAATGATAATGAATGATTTATCAAATATGTTTTACTTACCTATGAACTCACCAACCCTGTGTTGACACTTGATTTACATGTATTCTCAGGTATCTATTAGGAGCTTATGGACATGCACGTAGGATCATATAAGAGCTCCAGATACATATCGGTTATTGATAAGACATGATTAGACGTATTGTTAAGAAACAATATATATTTATTTCCGCTGCGTATAATATTTAATACTCTGATTATTAATGAAATGGTTATCTAAAACTTATCATATAGATAACTGCATCTCATGTGTAACTACTGTGTTCGATCCTGTTTGCTCACCCCTCCGTGATAGATTCCAGACCCGGAATTTGAGGGTGTGACATATATCATCTACATAGAAGGACGACATTATTTATTAAATTTTATTTTGTTTTTAATTGTTTCATTTTAGCAATTAGACATTTTAAATGTATAAGCCTTTAAAATAATTAGAGACGAGCATTGTGGGCTGTGGGTATTTTTTATTGTAAATATGTTCTAACAAAAGTGTTTACAGTACAAAAAATATATATACAAAAAACACATTAATGTACAAACGAAAGAGAGTACACCGCGAATATTGATTCATTGCTGGATATGCTTCATTCAAACGACCAGATGCATAGTCGATCATAGATAAACACACCCAAAAATGTTTAAGCATAGTATTAAAGATTATAAATGACTTATAAATGCATCATGTCAATGACAATGGTGAATATATAATGTGAATTTTCAAAATGTTTTTTTTCTCGTATTTTTTTTAAAATGTCCCCTCCAATAATTTATTCTCAAAATGTTTTATCCAGACAAGTCGTCGGCGGAAGCCCACTAAAAATCAAACATGCATTTAACACAGGTGCCACCGCCCGTAAAATGAAGTCGCCGATTACAAAGAAGAGGCGTCCGCCTCTGTTAATCCATATTTCAATGCAATTCGTTTGTTTTTTTAATTTAATATTAATATAATAAATTTTACTTATATTTTGTTTTTGTTTTGTACTTTTAAAATATAAAGTATTATAATTATAAGAATACCATTACGACGTGTTTATTTTTATCTACATACAACAACAACCACAACAACATACCCAGCATATCCTATTAGAACGTGGATTAAAAAAAAGCACATTGAAATGGTTTATTTGAAATTTATAAAACATTTTTAAAAGTTATAACTGGAAAACAAATACGAATAAAATTAATTATATTAATATTAAATTTCAAATCAAAACAATCAAAGTAGGATAGAGACGGCGACTCTTCTTTCGCACGCCTTTATTTCGCTTGCGGTGACTTTGTTGGTTACGTGTCAGTTTTTAAGATGATAGTTACGTCGATATCCACACCCTGTATAAGGAGCGTCCCGGTCCTATCGACATGGGATAATGTTAGAATAAAATTTTGAAAATAACATTTTGAGAAAGTAAGATAACAAAATAGATATTTTGAGAATTTTCTTAAATATAATATTTAAATAATTCAAGGAAATACAGATAAGTAAGATACAGAAAATTGTCATTATATATATTATTAATTATTAACTTCCTTATACAATGGCCGGCCGGAAACTAACATTCCGGCCAACATTCTAAGCAGAATCACCAAGGTTTTTGTATCTAATCTGCCTGAGAAGTGTAGCGGTAATGATTTGTCGGCTTTTATTCGTTCTTATGGTGACATCTACGATCTCTACATCGCTCGGAAAAGGGATAAGTTGGGAAATAGATTCAGTTTCGTATCGTTTCTTGATGTGAAAGACACTAAGGATTTGATTCGGTCGATCTGCAATACGCGTATTGGAGACTGTTGGTTGAAGGCGAACATTGCGAGATTCACTTTAGAAGAAGGTGAGATTCAACAGGAACGTAACACGCTTCCTAACAACAACCAAGAAGTACCGAAGGCGGCCAGAAAGGGTCCATCTTTTGATACGTTCGTTAATGGGTCTCGATCCTTTTCGGACACACTTACGGGCATTGAACGGATTCGAACGGTGACTGTGGGTGATCATGTTAGAGCTTTCTCTGGTCTTCACGGAAAGGCGGTGGTTGCTAGAATGATCGACCTGGAGGCCCTTAAAAGTATCTACATGATCATCAATGATATTTGTCCAGGGAAAGGCAAGGTACAGTACCTCGGGGGTTTGTCCGTTATTATTCCATTTGAAGAAGAGAAGTTGGAGATTTCGTTCCTGAATGGTGCTAGAGAGGTTCTTGGTAGGTTTTCGTCTTTGGATATATGGAGGGTCAAACGTTTGCATTCGAACGTCTCGCATGGATTAAAATGGTTGGTATTCCATTACATTTGATTCATAGCGACGTTATTGATTCTATCGGGAAGGCTTTCGGAAAGATTGTTCATAAGGCGGTCCGTTCGGACGTTGATGACGATCTTTCCTATGATTATGTTGGGATTTTAGTCGGAGAAGGAAAAAGGATATGCGAAGAAGTCAAGATATCCTAGAGGGATAGAAAGTTTTCTATTTGGGTTTACGAAGAATCTGGGGCGTGGGTTCCGGAATTTTATAAGGTTCCGGTGCAGGAAGACGAATCGGATGACGATTCAGCGACGGAGGAAGATGATGATCAGACGCCGGACGATGACATGCCGGTAGAAGAAGAACGCCCGGTTCCTCCTACTCCGGTGGATGACGTGGACTCGGTTATTTTGGAAAGAAGTAATGGTATTGATGGTGCATTGAAGTCTCCAATAATTATGGAGAATATTATGGAAGGTGACATTCAATGTGAAGACTTTGTCCCTGGTATTTTATTTAATTTTGATAAAAGGAATGATGCTGACTTTCCAGATTCTATGTCCCACTCAGTTTTAGTAAATAAAGAAAAAAAAGTCTCAGTTGGGCTCCGATAATAGGCCCAATCCAGCCTATTCTTCTAGTTTGGAAAAAACCAAAGTAGGCAAAAAGCCCAAACACATTGATGATCCTTTTAGGCTTGACCCTTTACATGATTTGGGTAAAGATCATGGGCCTGCTTCAGAGCCTGTTTGCGATGTAGACTTTTCTCAGAACAGGGACCTTAACGCACACACTGATGATTTCGGTCATTCTGAAGTCAAAAATACCAGCTGCCTTCCTTCATATGGTATTCAAACCCAGTCGCATCTAGAAGCTGACGAGGTAGAAGCCACTGTCAACTTGGGTGCTAGGCTTGGAGCCGATTTAAGTAAGTCCCGTAATTTGATTGTTGATTCGATAATTTCTGAAGGTGTACAAGGTGGTTTTAAATGAATTGTCTATCTAGCAATATTCGCGGGATTGGGGTTTCCGGAAAAGCGGGTTGGATTAAAATGTTGAAAAATGAGTATGGTATTTCTTTCCTGGGGTTGCAAGAGACTATGGTTGGGGTTGTACAGTCGGATGTTGTTTGTAGCTAGTGGGGTGGTTCGGGCTTCGATTTCGATTTTGTCAGTGCTGAGGGTAACTCGGGTGGTCTTTTATCGGTGTGGGACCCCAAAGTCTTTGTGAAAGATACAGTTAACAAAGATAGGAATTTTTTACATGTTGCGGGAACAATTTTGGCGGGGTCTGTCAGGATTAACATGGTCAATGTCTATGCTCCTCACACGAATACAGAAAAAAGAAACTTATGGGCCAGATTATGTAACCTTGTGCGATTCTATGAGGGTTGGTGGGTGGTGGTCGGTGATTTTAATGCGGTTCGTAACCGGGATGAAAGGAAAAATTCTCTTTTTGATCCGGTTAGCGCCTTTGATTTTAATGATTTTATTGATGTAGCAGGTTTTCGTGAATATGATCTGAAAGGTTTAAAGTTTACGTACATGTCCAATAGAAAAGGTGTGTGCACGTGGAGTAGAATAGACCGTATTTTGTCTGTGACAATGTTTTCAACAGGTGGCCGAATGCGTGTGTCCGGGCGCTTAACAGACAGTATTCAGATTACTCGCCTTTGGTGTTTTCAGTTGCAGACACAAATTTCGGCCCTAAACCTTTTAGGTTCTTCGATTCTTGGCTTGATAGACCGGGTTGCGTGGACGTGATTAAAGCGTTTTGTGAAGGCTGGATTAATGAGGGAGCCGCTGATCTGAATTTAATGAATAAGCTAAAAAATCTCCGAGTTTCTTTAAAAGAATGGTTCCATTTGTACAGGTCTAAGGAGTTGGCAGATGAGGCACGGTTAAGAAGAGAAAAAGAGGACCTTGAGGTTCAAATGGAGGTTAAAGACTTAGAGGAAGAAGACCTTTGGATTTGGGCAGAATGCAATAAAGTGTTAGTTGAAATGGAGCATCATAAGACAAGAGATATGAGACAGAAATCTCGTGTCAAATGGGCTTCTCTGGGCGACGAGAATTCTTCTTTCTTTCATAATGTTGTTAACGGTAGGAAAGCGCGAAACTCCATTCCGGGTATTTTAATTAATGGTAATTGGGTCACCAAGCCGGCTTTAGTCAAGAGAGAGGTGTTAAAGTTTTTCCGAAATCATTTCAAGGAGAGTGCTAATATTCGCCCGGTTTTAATGTCCACAGGTATGAAAAAACTTGATGATGCTAATCGAATTGCTTTGGTTGCCATGTTCTCTAAACAGGAAATTAAAGAAGCGGCGTTTGATTGTGGCTCTAATAAAGCCCCGGCCCGGATGGTTTCAACTTCCGGTTTGTTAAAAGATTCTGGAATTATTTTGAGGAGGACTTTTTTAACATCCTTGTGGAGTTTCATGCTTCGGGCATTTTCAGTCCTGGTTGCGGGTCTTCTTTCATCACTTTGATTCCAAAGGTTAAAACTCCTTTGGGTCTTAGGGATTACAGGCCCATTACCCTTATTGGGATGGTTAGTAAAGTTATTTCTAAAATTCTTGCTAATCGCCTCAAAAAGTAATGGGTCAGGTTATTTCTGACACGCAATCGGCTTTCTTGGCTGGTCGTTTTATCTTGGACGGTCCTCTTATGGTCAACGAAGTTATGGAGTAGTTAAAAAAAAAGAAGAAGAAAGGCGTTTATGTTAAAAATAGATTTTGAAAAAGCCTATGACAACGTCAATTGGCATTTTTTGATTTCTATTCTGTCTCAAATGGGTTTTCACCCGTTGTGGTGCGAGTGGATTAAAGGTATTTGCTATTCTTCCAGGGCCGCGGTTTTGGTGAACGGCTCGCCGACTTTTGAATTTGGTTGTGAGAAGGGTCTTAGACAAGGAGACCCGTTGTCCCCTTTTCTCTCCCTTTTCTATTTTTAATAGTTATGGAAGCCCTTTCTTGGTTGCTAAAGAAAGCGAATGCGCTGGGGGTGTTCAAGGGCGTTCATATCTCAAACGAGGAAGGAGATTTAACTCATCTTTTTTACGCAGATGATGCTCTAATTATGGGGGAGTGGTCTCGTGATAATATAAAGAGTATCGCTAGAGTTCTTCGTATTTTCTATATTTGTTCTGGCCTGCGTATTAATCTACACAAGTCTAATATCTTCGGTATTGGCACGGATGATGGTGAAGTGGAAGATATGCTGGATCTCTTGGTTTGTAAGAAAGGCGACTTCCCGTTTACTTATCTCGGTATTCAAGTGGGGGCCAGAATGTCTCGTATTAGGAGCTGGGATCCGGTGGTTGATGTGGTTCGTAATCGCCTTGTTTCATGGAAAGCGAGAAATCTTTCTATGGGCGGTCGTCTAATTCTTATCAAGTCGGTTCTAGAGAGTTTGCCTATATACTATTTTTCTCTCTACAAAGCTCCAAAGGCCGTTATTGATTCCATTGAAGCTATTATGAGGCGTTTCCTTTGGTCGGGCTCTAAGGATGACAAAAAAATTTCATGGGTAGCGTGGGATGTGGTTACTTCTCCTAAAATAAAGGCGGTCTCGGGGTCTCTAAGTTGCAAGAGGTTAATGAGGCCCTCCTTTTAAAATGGACATGGAGATTCAAACAACAAGAGGGGAGTTTATGGAAGAAAGTCATTACGAGTTGTCATGGGGCTAGTAGGTCTTGGGCTATGCTCCCTTGCACGACTTCCTCTAATGGATGTTGGCGCAACATTGTGAAAATAGGTGAGAAGAAGCTGAGCAATGGTAGGAGCTTAAACTCTTATTTTGTCGGGATTTTAGGCGATGGTAACAACATTAATTTCTGGGGAGATACCTGGCTCAGAGAGGTGCCTCTTCGTGACCTTTATCCCAATCTCTTCCGGCTCGAAAGGAACAAATGGGTGGTGGTTTCTCAGCGGATTCAGCACTTAAATAACACGAACAATATGCAGTGGGATTGGCGAACCCCTCCTACGTCTGTAGTGGAGATTAGCGAGCTGTTCCAGCTCCTCAGCGATCTTTTTAATGTTAACTGGAGTGGGGATAGGGATAAATGGAGGTGGGTTGCTGACAAGGATGATGCGTTTTCTGTCTCTTCGGCTAAGAAGCTGTTAACTAGCGATGTTCCGGTTAATTCTAGACCTCTAATTTACTGGAAAATTGGGTGCCTAGTAAGTGTAAGATCATGGTTTGGAGATTGGCGCTTAACCGGCTTCCAACCATCGCTGAGCTCATGAAACGAGGTGTAATCATCCAGAACCAAGAGTGCACTTTTTGCAGTGGGAGACGGAAACAGCGATGCATCTTTTTACTGGCTGTATTTTTTGCGCAGGAAGTGTGGTCCAGGATTGAGAATTGGTGCAGGTTAAGCCATAGCTTTGTTTTTGATATCCCAGATCTCGTTAACATGCCGGAGAGTCACGGATTACAGAAGGACAAGAAAGTCATCTTCAGGGGGATTGTTTACACCGCTTTATGGATTCTCTGGAACGAGCGCAATGACCGGATCTTCAACAATAAAAACGCAGACCTACGGAGTTACTAGAAAATGTTAAGTCGATTTCATTTTTTTTGGTTTCGTTATAGGTCTAGGCATAAAGACATCGATTGGTGTAAGTGGCGTTGTTGTCCTTTGGATTGATGTTTCTTTGGTGTTTTGGCTCGTAGGTCCTCGCTTTAAGGACGTTCGAGTGTTTTGCTTAATGAAGTTCTCTTTTCAAAAAAAGTAAGATACAGAAAGAACATTAAACAAGTACAGTGTTCACGTGATTAATTAAAAGCATACATTATTGTTGATGTTTATGGGGCCTACTAAAGAGACGCCCTGTTGGATATTCAGACGCCCTGCTTACGGGCCGTAAGGCCCTTCACGGGCCGTATTGACTGTCAGGTCGTCAAATCAGTCATTCAAAAACTTTACGGCCCGTGAAGATGTTCACGGTCATATTTATTCACGGTCCGTGAAGCGCTTCACGGCCCGTTTGGGATTATACTTACGGGCCGTGAACTTCTTACGGGTCCTACTTTCACCTTTAATAATTTGACGAGATATATTATTCCTCGTTTTCGTGTAATTTTGTATTTATTACGTTATTTGATATGACGTAATATTCCTCGATAGTCGTGTAATTTTGTATTTATTACATTATTTGATATGACATAATATTCCTCGATATTCGTGTAAATTATGTGACGAGATGCAATATTCCATTTCAACTACTATATAAACATTAGTTTATAAATTCATTTATAATTCAAATTTCTACGATATAAATTCATTTCATTTCAACTACTATATAAACGCAATATTCCATTTCAACTACTATATAAACGTTAATATTTAACGTTACGATGTCTTTCTGGGATAGCAACTATTTATTCGGTTCGGAATCTAACTATTACCCTGAGGAGGGTTACGGTTATTACGATGAGGCTGCTTCAAACTATTTAGGACAGTTCGCGTCCAATTACGGCGGGAATGACGGCGGCGATGACGGGGTGATAAAGGTGGCAATAGCAGCGGTGATAATGACGGTTCTGGTTTCGGTAAACGAGGTTTATACGACACGAATCAGGTTATAAGATATACCATATTTAATTTTACTTTCATTTAGTAATAACTAACTAAAAATATTAAATTGATTAGCTTTTCTCATCTCGTGAAGAATTAGTTGATTGGGCAACTAACGTGGGGGCGAGAAATGGGTTGTTATTGTCACCAAACGTTCAAAAAGAAATTCGAATGGTGTGGTGGTTAAAATTTGGTTGAAATGTTATCGGGGTGGTGTATATAAAGGAGCATCCACTCTAAGAAAAAGTGGCATGAAAAAACAAACTGTCAATTTGAATTGCAGGTAAGTACCAGATGAGAGAGATGGGTGGATTATAGTTGTTGTGGATGATACTCATAACCATGAACCTGCTGAACACCTGGAAGGACATGCATACGCAATGAGGCTCACAAAAAATGAGATTTCTACTGTAAAGAATCTGACCGAGCAAAATATTGACCCTCGAAATATTCTAGGCATGTTGAGGGAACAAAATCCCAATAACGTGTCTGTGTTACGAACCATATATAACGCTCGGGCAAAATCAAAAAGTCCACCAGAATTGGTGAAACCTCAATGCAGGTTTTTTTTCTATACTACAACAACATCAATATATTTATACCCCTCACATAGATGAACCGACAAATACCGTCGACGGGGTTTTTTTATACATCCCACATCTCACACATTATGGCGTGCGTACCCACACGTGCCGATGATTGACACAACATACAAAACTAACTTGTATAAAATGCCATCTGTTCAAATGGTTGGTGTGACATCCACCCTGAAATCTTTTTCTGTTGCTCACGCGTTTATTGATTATGAGCGTGAAGCCAACTTCAGATGGGTGTTAGAGCAACTAAAAGCAACGCTGGAAGAAAAGTGTATAGAGCCCCGTGTTATACTAACCGACCGAGACCTCGCTCTGATGAATGCGTCAGAAGAAGTTTTTCCGAGTGTTGTTCGATTACTTTGCAGATGGCATATTTCGGAAAATATTGCTAAACATTGCAAGGCGAGTTTTTCAAATGAAGAGTGGGGTGCTTTTGAGCATGTGTGGTCGGTACTTATTAACTCTGCAACGACGGACATATACGCTTATAATTACGACCGACTTTATCGCTGATTGGTGTTCAAACATTCAAGTAAGTTTTCTAGTGTTATTCTTAAAATATATGTATATTTACATAAAAATAAGTATATTTTTTTTAATAGGAGTGCTGATGTACCTCAAAAATAACTGGTTGGACCCCTACAAAGAGAGATTTGTGTCGGCGTGGATAAATAAAAGTTATAACTTCGGTCAGCACACAACGAACCGAGTTGAGAGCCAACATTCGTTGTTGAAAAGTTACCTGAAAGCAACCAATAGCACCCTGGATAGATTTATTCCTTTTATTAATAATATCTTAGTTACTCAGGAAATTGCTATAAAAGAAAGTTTTACCAAAAGCAAAATCATGCTTATGGTGCAGCATAATCATGAAGTGCTTAAATTGTTGCGAGGTAACGTTTCTATTGCGGCTTTGGATATGTTAGTTTGGTGAGATTAATAGGATAAATTATCTAATTATATATATCCAAAGAATCATGTGGCTGCCATCTTTTTACCAGCTGTGGTCTTCCGTGTGCTTGTAAATTAAACAATTACTTTCAAACAGGTGAATGTTCTTTAACGTTTTTATTTTTCATGAAAACTTTTATTATATTTAATTTAATATATTATTTTATAGGTCAATGTATCCCGCTCGATGCCATTGATGTTTTTTGGAGGAAGCTAGATTTTTCACCCGCGTATATTGTACGGGAGGTTCAAGTAGATGTACATAAAAAGATGGAGATGGTGACAAAACATTTACTTGTCCAACCTGAAAATGTGAAAAGATCTTTGATTAATATTTTTAAATCTTTCATTAATCCTTCAAAAACTGATAAAAAACCTCCTAAATCCAAACACATACACGGGGTCGTCCAAAAAAAGATAAGCAAAAAGAAACAATATTAGACCCCCTCCAGACATAGTTCATATGTTCAACCGAGAGAAAATTTTGAAGGTCCGCCAACATATTCAAGTTCGATGGTGAAGTCAAAACAAGGGTCTTTGCAGCGCAGTCAATCCATGTCTTCGAAAATCAAGAGCCAAAGATGGATTATCTCAACAGAGTTCCAAGTTTTCATATATCCCGGGCGACGAAGATAAAAACATTTTTTCCGGTTTAACCGCTGGATTCCATCATTCTTTTTCTCGTATATTTCAGGTGCGGATGATGTTTTAGCAGACGGCAATTATGGTTTTCGTGCTATAGCACTCGCACTGGGATATGGTGAAAATCACTGGTGTTTTATACGTACGGAACTTATATCTGAGTTGGATGAAAACAGACAAAGGTACGCTGCGATGTTTCCTGATATAAACGAAATAAGGGAATCATTAAACTAGAACGGCTTAGGTGCGGCTCCTCACAAAATTTGATGACAGTGCCACCTGCTACAATCCTTATTGCTAACAGGTTTCGAGTGGTTATAATTTTTATATCTATCGGCAACTCCGCTACTTTTTTCCCGTTCTGGTTATCTCCTCGTGATATCAGTGAACATCATATAATTTCAATTGCTTATGTTCAAGATTGCCATTTCATTAGAATTCGATTAGTGGGTGACTATCCAATGCCTGTTCCGAGCAAATATTGGCATTTGTACAAAACAGAAAACACTAATGATTGGGAGGCTATATACGGAAGTCGAATTCAAAAATATCTTGAACTAAGGCCCGTAGACCCGGTTGAACGTATAGATTTAGTATAGTTTACACATTTATCAATTCTTTCAATTCTTTATTTATTCAATTCTTTATTGTTGTTGAATTGTAAACATGTAATCAATTCTTTCGTTTTTCAAAGAAAAATGCAATAAGAAGATTATCGAATTTTTCTTCAACCTTTGAATTTTGTTTATATGAGCTGGGCATTTGGTTAGCATAAAAGGTGTGTAGGAATATTAATGATATGAGATGCATAATATTTGTTGAGATTCAAGTATGTTTTTCAGTGCAACTTTTCCGACTGAGATTCAAGTATGTTTATATAATTGCAGAGGCTGGCATCGGATTTTCTGAAGGATTACATATTTCTTTCTGTGGGACGAGTAGGTTCAAGTACCGATTTAATTCTCCAAAAGGTTGTGTTTGTTGAGGATTCTGATAAAAGGGATTACCTAAGGAAATGCTAATGATTGAGAGGTTATATACGGAAGTCGATTGCAAAAATATCTCATAATATATAAACAAAATTAAACATTTAAACGTCACCTCCTCAAATATTATTCGTACAAACCTCTTCCTCCACAAGCACAACCAATTGTAAACATATAATTAAACATTTAAACGTCATCCAAAATAACTCATAATATATAAACAAAATTATTCAATTTTTTACATGAAAGGTAAATAAAACAATAAAATCCTACTATCTATGCGTCATGACCACCACCAGCATCACCACACCAGCATCCTCCTCATCACCACCAGCAGCCTCCTCGTCATCACCCGCAGGTCGTCTGATAAACGGAGGCAACTCCGGCCGAGGGGGGAGGTCGATACCCTGGCTAGCAGCCAAAATGTTGCGCGCATCCGCCGTCCATACTAGCAAGGCCTGGGACTGGCGCAACAAATATAGTGCCTCCGCCATAAACTCCCCGTCGGCGGAATCTGCTGAATGATGGTCCTGGGAACAGGCGGTACGGGCGGTTGGACGGGTGCTCTGGCGTGTGGCTGGGGCTGCGGCTGCTGTTGCGGCGCCGGCTGCTCCTCCTCCTCACCAACGTCCGCCACCGGCTGCCAGATGGTCCGACCACCATCAGTGGACCATCGGAGGTCGTCGCCAAATTTGGAGGCAATCCCCATGGCCATGACGGTATGTCGACCCAAAATCCGAGGCGGCGTGTCCGTCGTCTGCCTCGCAATTAGGGCGTCCGTAAGCAACCCTAAGCGCGAGGTAATGACGGTGATGTACGAGCCGCAAACAATCGGGCTATCCATCTGCAAAACAATCAAATAATAGGCATAATTATGAATCGCATAATAGATAATACTTATTTATTAAGAATTAATATAAATATTTTTTTACCTTGCCCTGAATGACGCTGAAAAAATAGGTGGTCATGCAGTGACCTAGATTTACCTGTCTAGGTGAAAGCAAGGCCCTCACAAAAAATAAGTCAAGGAGCGACACCTGCTCCATGCTCTGGTCTCTGCCGGCAATGGTGTCGGCAATGCACCGGTGTAGATACCGGTGCAAAGGATCCCTAATGGAGGTCGCCCTAATGGCGCCCTCCCATGGCTGGTCGAAAATGGTCAGCCACCATCCGACCAAAGGAGCCGCCTCCGACTGGACCTCGTCAGAATAAAACGAGGATCCTGCATCTCCTCATGGGTGTAAAACCCAATAGTCACCGCCCACTGAGCGAGGGTGAACTCGTACCTACCGCTCCCCAGCCTAAATCTAACTACTATGTGCTCGCGGGGGTCCTCATCCTCAGTGGCGGGAGTGAACAGAAACGTAGCCAAAAACTGCAACGTCAGCTCCCGGTAGCCCCTCCTCGATCCCAAATCAAAACATCCGCCTCCACGACGTCTCTCCGTCCAGCCTAACGATGTCCTGGGCACGTGCTATGTCTCCAACCTCCTCTAGCACGTCCCAGTCGATGGTGCGTGTCCCCTTCAGGGACGTCAATCAGCTTCCACAGCCTAAGTCGTGGCTGTGTCTCCCTCGGAAAACGAAGATCAGGGTGTGGGTCGAGGAAGTCACCCTGACCCTCGGGCTCGGTCTCCGGACGTGTACGTTTACGTGGCGGCATAATCTGCAAAAAAAATTAAAATTCACAAGAACACCAAAAAGGGTTACGGCCCGTGAAGGGGACTCACGGCCCGTAACCCACAGAATTTTCAAAGGGTTACGGCCCGTGAATGGCAGTCACGGCCCGTAGCCCTTTAAAAATTCAAACGGTTACGGCCCGTGATGGCTATTCACGGCCCGTAACCCTCAATTTTTTCAGATTTTTCAAATTTTCAAATTAAATTTTAACATATTTAAACGATAAATATACAAAAATAAAATACGAATTTGAATACGTACCGTAGTAAGAAGTCGGCGGTATGAAAATGATGAAAATCCGGAGGTCGTGAACAAATGGGCCGTGAGTAAATCGTATGTGTGTTTCAGGGGGTGTAAATGAACAAATGGGCCGTGAGGTCGTATATATCACCAGGCCTCACGGCCCGTGAAGTGCCACACGGCCCGTTACCTATTTACAAAACGGGCCGTGAGTGGTCTCACGGCCCGTGAGGTTTGTAATTTTTAAAAATCAACCGTCTAGACTTCACGGCCCGTTTGGTGCAACTGAAAGGCCCGTAAAGGCCCTCACGAGCCGTTTCATTAGTTTTTTAAGTCTATAAATTCAGCCGCTTCACACAACCAATTCACATAAATTTACTCAATATCCAAACCATGAGTGCTACAAGTGATCAAAATCCGTGGACGGATGAAGAGGAGGTGACTTTAGTAAGATCTTGTATCGAAAATTCAGGGACTATCCCACCAAATTCAATATTTTGGAACCGGTTTCAACTCGTTTTCATCAAATTCTCGAACGTGAAGAATATCGCACCACTCGTGAACTTAGCAACAAGTGGTTTGACTTGAGAAGGAAGGTCACGACATTTCACCAGCTCTATAAAGACGTTTACAACAATCGAAATACGTTATGGAATGATACGGATATTATGACAAGAACTAAAGAAAGATATCGGGAGAATTTTGGAATTTCTTTTAACCATTTACGGCTTGGATCTTTTATAAAGATCAAGAAGATTAAAAATTGTGTGTTTTATTTTTGTGTGATAATAACGGTTTATTGTTTTTAATAAAGTGTACTAATAAACGTTTATGTTTTAATAAAATATTTAATTACTGTTCTACATTACACGTCTAGAATACAGTTCGTCTGTCATAAATCTTCGGAATCTAAAGCAAGCATCCTGTAAGTTAACCTCTTGCCACTCTAAAGATCTATTTTGAACCAACCTACACAATAACATACAAATTACAACTCCGAATCTCGACCAATATGACCGGCGTTAGGAGGCAAAACGGTTTCACCCGATACCACCAGTTCTTCGATTTGTTCTTGTTCGGAGTGCTGCCAATATTGTATACGTGACAGAAAATGTAAAAAGTACGATTCGAATTGTACGAAAATCGTTCGGGCATTACGATGAATGCACCATGAATCATCACACGTATTTGGTCGGCATTCGTATGGAGATATATACGAACTTGTAGTGAGTCCATAGAAATCTTAAAAAGATACCAATTTTCTTCGTCATCAGTCATTGGTACGTAAACCTACAAAACAATTTAATTCACGGTTATAAATTCATTATTTTTATTGTAAAACATAAAAACAGTATTACCGTATCAACTTCCCATAACGCGGGATATAGACAGTCACTCCCGTCGCCATATTCGTTACCATTAACGGACCCCGAGTATATTAAGTTAAACCACTCAAATGGGAGAATCGTCCAATGATCACTACCCGGCAACTCTTCTGTTCTACGTATTTCTTCGTATCTCCATATTGTGAGTCTATTTGTCCACACCGAACATGCTATAAAATAAAAACTTTTTTAATTGTTAGAATTTTAAAATAAAATAAAATATATAAAAAAAACTTTAAATCATACCTCTGTACCTAAAGACACGTTTCCGAGTAATTCACGCCAAAATTGTAACTGAATATCGGAATGACCCATGTAATACACTCTACATGTTTGGGAATCACCGTTACGTATAAAGTGAATAACATTCTGAGACCAGTTCCTCCCGTTCTGCCAATTATGGTTATCTATTGGATCAGGAATACTTTCCACAATATCTCGTGAGTTTGAAGAGTACTCAGTTTGACGTCTTCTATTACCTCCACGAGAAGACATTTTAACCGTTTCGTTTCTCACTAACCGTATATAACAACTAATATATATAACGGTTTATATAGAATCTTAAATCGAATCAAGGAATAATACGTCGCGTCACATAATTATAAAATTTAAAAGTGCACGTAAATCGAGGAAAGTAAATTCCAAGAAGGACTACTACGACCCGTAAGAGAACTCACGGGCCGTTATGGCACTTGTTAACGGGCCGTGGGAGTGGACATTTACGGGCCGCGTGATTTTACACGGCCCGTGAGTAAATGTAGTTGTGAAAATTAAGTGTCGAAAACGTCACGGCCCGTGAGGCCCTTCACGGACCGTAAAAAAAGTCAAAGGGCGTACAGATATACCCTGACAGGGCGTCCGATTAGCTGGGGCCTTATTTTATGGTAATATTTAAATAAAATGTTTTGTATATTAAAAAGTTTAAGTAGATATTAAACATTAATCATTTTAATTAAAAAAATTACAACAAATTGCAGATAAGAAGTTTATTAAAGATGTATTTTAGGGATATGTTACCTATTTCACTCTGTAGAAGTTCACACATTTTATTTAACGTTTATAACTTTTATATACGATATTATTTATTATAAAATCATCATAAAAGAAAATATTTTATGTCTTGAAATAAGTATATTGTCATTATATAAAAAAATTAAAAAAATATTTTTTCAATTCATAGGATTTCTACTCGTCATAGTGTCTTTATTGTAATTTATTGTGTCTTGTTGTTTATTATTATGTTTTTCGGAAAACTATCGCTTTTCTAAATGATTAAAAAATTAATAGTGAAATAACACTGTTATATACTTATAGTATATAAAACACAATGGTAAAATAACAACCAATCAATATAATACATAATAACAATGATAAAATAACACAAAATGATATATAGTGATAAAATATTTCGTTGTGTTTTTGTTGTTCGTTATTGTGTTTCCTTGAACGGTATAAGCTTTCAAAAATATATTATAAAATAACATAATGTTGTACTTATGGTTGTAAAAGACGATGAAAAATAACAACTTTATATAAAATATAAAATAATGATAAAAATAACATGAAATGTTCTAAAACGTAAAATATAATAATGAATACATATATAAATGACGAAAATATATTGACACATGACTTGATATTTAACACAAAGATGTGATGTATTAGAGACAATAAACTGGTTTATTTGATATAATAACCAAAATATACTTCCTTTAAAATAATAAAAGGACACATGTTAAATTACAACCCTACCCTTATTAGATATTTTTTTCACTACAACCCTACCCTTATTTTATCATAGATTTTTACATACCACTTTTATTATTCATACTTGTTATTTATATTATAGAAAATCAAGAATATTTTTTATTAATTTTTAAATACGGTAAACTAGTGATACAAGTGTTTGCCCTTGATCTATTCATAAACCTCCGACAATGATCCTTCCGTAAACAACCTGCCATTATAATTGCCACCATAACTGCCATTAAACTATGTCGGCAATTTGTTGTTGATATTCTCATAAATTATCTTTTAGTGAATCTTGTTAGTAATGCATGGGACAGCCTTGAGAAATTCAGGTTCGACTTTACAAGTGTTTAAATTTTAGGATTAGCATAAAAAACGTAGCGATTATATCTATGTTTAGGGTTGCAAATTCTATGATTTAATTTTATGTGAAATGGTAAGTGGCCTACGTGTGTGATATTAATACATATATCATATATGTGTAGTTTATATGAATTATTACATGCTTATGTGTTATTTTATGTGAACCTTTATAAAAATAAGTGTTATTTTATGTTAAAAATAATGTATGTATAAGGTCGGCTCTTCAATATTTAAGGTGAAGCTTTTTGCCGGGGGCTCCAATAATTTAATGGCCCCCCAAATTTAAAGCTAGGGTTTTACTTCGGAGTGTTCATCTTGCAAGAAGACTATCTATGAAGTTTAAATCACCTTTCTTTTTATAAGATTTGTTCTAATTTCGGTTCTAATATAAAAATTCCATTACTTTCTACTTAAAAGTAGAGATACTATAGGGTATACATTTGAATGCCTTGCTCTTTTCATTATTTGAAGGGTTTCATGGAGAGAAAACCAAATTTAAAGTTTAATTATCTTCTTAAAACAAGTTGAAGAACCAAATGAGCTCTGGTTAACTTGTATTCTCTTTTTTTCCTACCTTATACATACATGAGGTTATGTAGAACAATATAGGATTGAAAGTGAAAAAAATCTTTGTAGAAAGAGCTTCAATTCTATTATCCGCTTTGGGCCCCCAAAATGATTGAGTCGGCCCTGTGTTTGTGATTTCATGAATTAAGACTTACCTAGAAAGGTTAGTAATGTATTCCTAAGGCTTTTTAGAACTTATCTTTTAAGTAATGTATTCCTAAGGCTTTTAGAACTTATCTTTTAACTTATTTAAAAGATAATGAACTATATAGAACCTAAGCTTCAAGAAACATGAACCAAACTCTATATGCACACCCACCTTAACAAACATAGCTTACACCTAAAATACACCATAAGTAAACCTAATCACCTTATGCTACATCTAGGTAACTAAACTAAAAATTTCAAAACCTCTTGTATTACAACTAAGACAATTAAACTAAGTTAGATCAAACCTTAATTCTGAAACTAAACTACAACTAACCACTTAATAACTACCCTAAGAACTGATCACCTAATGACAATCACCTTAAAACCCTCGGTTACACACTAATCACCCCAACTACACCTTAAACACCTCGGTTAACATCGTGATTACCACCCTCGAGTACACCACATAACTCGCCACCTTAACCTCTCAGAACATCCCCTTAATCACTAATGCTTACCTAGTGTTGTTGTAAACCTATTACTAGGGAATGATTACCCTAAAACCCACTACCTTAAGTCTATCGGTCAAACTCCCACCACATACCCGGTACCACACTCTTACACCCAACATAATAACACTCACGTTTACTCACTCTCTCGGCTTTCTCACCAAACACCACGACAACCGCCACCCTTAGCACCATAATCTAAACACGATATGCACATCAAGCCTTTAAGCTCTCAACCAATTCCTATGAACCGAAGTTGCTCCAAAGGTTGTCTTACCCTTAAAGCAAGGTAATCGACCCTCATGACAACATCTAATCTATGACACCATTAATGCACATATATATTCTTTATCGAAGCATGGATGAGCCTTTAACACGACCTATGTAGAGATTATACATGAGTTTAGGGGTTATCTAGCAACTAAATAGAGTTCATGATGAAACCCGTGGTATAACCATGACCTTTAAAGCCTAAATCAATAAAACCATTTGAAACTCTTAAGACACATGAGTAATTGGGTCCAAAATATGATTTTATATATGTTTCGTCAGTTTCTAACCATCAAGAAATTATTTTGGAAGCTATGAACATTATAACAAACCATGGTCGTCGTCATCATCATTGGAATCTAGAAAAATACATAATATGTGTTAAGTTAGATTATAGATTAATGTTCTATTAAAAACTATGGAACAAATTCTTATTTCTTTCCTTTTGTTTCTTTTGAGCACATTATAGAACTCATAATCAATCGCGATTGCATGCAAGAAGTGATGCTGAGCCCGAGCAACCGAGGCACACCAAAGTTGAAGAGTCTCAGACGCAAACATGCTCATCATCATCGATATCTCCTAATCTGAACCACTTGAGTCATTGAATATATATTTTAGGTGAAAATAAATGTTAGACACCAAATAATACACCTGATAGTGGTTGGGCGGCGTTAGAATTGAAAAGTGACTCAAAGTTGGTTCCATTTCATAAAAAAAACTAACGGTGATTAACTGTTAGTTAGTAAGGGATCGTTGAAGAAAAATAAACTCAAAGTTGGGAGTGTCTGTAAATATTTACTAAGTTGAGATTAATCCTGACTAATTAATAAAAGTTTAAATTATTAAAATCCAATAACCTTATTAACTAACGCCTTAATTTAATATTTTACTCATTATACAAAATTTTAAATTAGCGTTTCTAATATTTTATGGAAAATGTAATGATATGGAGGAACTATTTCATAAAAGTTCCCCCTCAACATAGTCTAAAGTGTGTTGTTTGTCCCACTCGGTTTGTTTTGAGTTCACGTATTTTTATTTCTAAAAAGAAGTTACAAGTTTATTTTGTATTATTAAATTATTAATAACCTGCGACTGCGGGTTTTTTTTGGAAATTTGTAGAATGGTGCTTATGACATGTGCAATGTTTTCACATAGAAACTCAATTTTGAAAAAGAATATATACCAAAAAGTTAAAAAAAAATAAACACATTTGCAAATTCGAAATCTTATATAGCATCATATGTTAAAGTTGTAGAGTAAAAAAATTTAAGAAACCAAGAAAAATGGAAACTTGAAACATTTTTTGCTGTTGATATGCATGTGATTTGATTACTTATACATCTATACAAACAAATTTTTTTTGATTGAAATTTACACCGAAATGATCAATATACAAATAAACACATTCTAACAATAAGGCAACGAGGTCATGATGTAATCATCATCCGTCATCCGCAGTGTAATTGTATTGTAAAGAAAATACAAAAAAATAGTAATAAGACAAAAAATTAAAATTAATAAAATAAAGTATTAAAAAATAAATAAACGCTTAAAAAAGATAATAAATTAAAAAAGGTTGAAAAAAAACAATGAATGTTTTTCAATATCATCAACTTTAATATGATAAGTGATAGGCTTGTGACCAATTTGTAAAAAACTTGCAAGTCCCTGCGGGCAAAACGAAAACAACTTAAAATCCATTGTAGCATTTTACTTCGTTTTAATATATAGATTTATTGGTCAATTAAAGCTGTAATTTTTAAGCCCATATATAGCAACTTCTAGCGGTGATGTAAATTTCGAAGTTTGCATCAACCGTCATACGTAAAGGCCCTCTAGGATACTCACTTGTTTAATGAAACAATACCAAAGAAGATCTCACTTGTATATTACTCTTAGATTTATCTATCATCTATTCGGAGTTACTTTTATCAATTTTCTCCTTTAATATTCAACATCAAACTTACTACTATAAACAGTAATATCTTATTTACCTAGGTATAATTTTGGACTAATTTTAGCTTGTTGGAAAGTTTTCTCATAGAGAACACAAACTCATAAATTTTAATGTATATAATTCATATATAAATATAGTTATTTGTGTTTGAGTTTATTGAAAATCATGTCCATATATGATTGTTTTTTAAAATAATAACATTATCCAAGCACCCTTTCCATCTAACCAGAGAATGACGCGTCTTCAACATTTTCGAGCGGTGTAGGCTCCAACCACTGCAAGGTGGTCTAGCGGTAGGCCGCTTGAGCGTTCTAATGAAAACCAGGGTTCCATCGTCCATATAAGGTAAGAATACTTGATGAGAAATGAAAATTTAAATGATTTTAAAAGGGGACTTGAGAACTAGTTATATTGTGTAAGATAGTTTATTTTTTTAGATATTAATTCAAAGTTTACACATAATCAAGTATCTCTAAATCATTAGCCACCAAATTAATGTGTATCCTCTAATTTATTATAACCACTTAGCCTTGCATCAAAGTGTAGTATAATTTTCTGAAAGCCAAAAAAAATGCGTCATGATGCAACTTCTTCGATCAATAAAAAAATAAATGATTATTGCATCTAATAATAGCGATAATATTATAAAAAAAAGGGTCCTGATGGAGACACCGCATGGGTTTTGGGGGTGGGCCGGTTCAAACGGTCACGGTTAGGCCTTGAGGTCACATTTTGGCACCTAACTGTGACGGCATGGACTTGATGTCACGGTTTGTGGTGTTTGTCCCGTGACAGCATGGTCTTGCTTTTAAGGTCGGGGTGGTAGTCCCCGTGACCTCTGACAACAAAACGACAAAATGAGACAAAATGGGCTGTTTAAGTTGAAAAGCGGTCACCAAACCGTCACGTGGAGGCCAAACCCTAACCTCTAGGGTACACGGTCTCAGTTTACGGTACGACGTAGACGTGATTTTGACAAAAGGCCGGGATTCCCGGCACAAATCGTCACGTGGAGGCCAAACCGTGACGGTTTGTGCCCCAGAATTCACCTTATACACATTTCACCTTCGAACAATCGGCATATCCATTTCCAAACTAAAAATTTGCAATTTCATAATCCATTCAGCCTTCGTCATTCCAAAAACGCGTTAATTCAAAAACAATGTCGGGTTCGGGAGATCATTATCAAAAGCCGAAGCTTACAAATTTGAATGTCATGTCCTCGGTGATTCTGCTCTTGGGCTCGCAATCTCAAGCTTTTTCTTCTTGACTTACCCCGATATCGACGCTGATAAACTCTCTGAACTCCGTGCGCGCAATGTTAGTGGTGAAAAACTCGATCGGGATGCAGTTCGCCTCGGGCTTTACAAGTACATCCGTCACAACAAAGCTGATGTTCTTAGTGATAAGGTATTACATTATCAAGTCTACTGATATTCATGCCAATTATACATTCTGTGTTGCTATTAGATTTGAGGTTTTTTTGGTGTTTGAGGAGTGCATACTATTTGAATTGAGTTTACTATTAGCCTATTAGGCGTACCGATTATACGTCATGCATTGCTATTGAATTTGGGGGTGGTGTTTTGATTTTGTTAGGTTTGGGAGTTTCTTATTGCGGTTGAGGAAGAAGAAGGGATAGTTGTGCACGGTGGAAGAAGGAAACCGACCCTGCATAACCAGTTTTCCAAAGAATCTGCGCTGCGTTTTGTCTCCACAAAGATTAAAGTCAACGCGTTCTGAATCAAGATTAAAGATAACAGATTACAAAGACTAATTAAGCAGATTAGAAAAAAAAGATGAACTGAATCGCACGTTTGTTAATGATTAAAACCATAAAATAGTGTTTGTTAATGATTTTAAAAGTATATAAACCTGAGGATAAATCGGTGCACCACCATATGCAACAGCAACTTTCACACCAGTTTCATAGCAGAATTTCTTAGCTTCTTCAAATATCTAACGAAATAATACAGATCATAAGAACAATAGTTATATTATATTCACGAAAAGATAGAAATGATGTGACGGTGAAATTAGTAATCGATAATCAATCATCATTTGTACAGACTAATGGGGACACCGCATGGGTTTTTGGGGGTGGGCCGATTCAACTGTATTGTGCATCTTATTTCTTCATTTGGCAGCCAGACAATTGGAAGGGGATTACCCGATGACCAGTGTGAGCTATCATTGGCCGAGATATGCATATCAAGAAGCACTAGAATGGCAAAATATGTACGAGGGTCGTTTAAATAATTACGTTAGAATAATGGATCGTCATAGAGGCACCAATGTCTCCTGTAAGATATCATTATCCGATACTTCATCATATTAATGAATATCCTTTTATTTGATGATGATGATGATGATGATGATGATGATGATAATAATAATAATAGTAATAATAATAATAATAGTAATATTAATAATATTAGTAGTAGTAATAATAATAATAATAATAATAATAATAATTATTATTATTATTATTATATTATTATTATTATTATAATAATAATAATAATAATAATAATAATAATAATAATATAAACAGCTGAATGATTGCTCATCAGTAGTATTGTAAACAAAGTGTCACGGGTTGACCAATACGTGACAGTTAGGGTTTCTCAACCGTCACGTTTAGCTCTAACCGTGACCTTTTGGGGTATTGCTCATCAGTAGTTAATTAAACAGCTGAAACAGCTGAAGGATGCTCATCAGTAGTTTTGTAAAGAAAGTGTCACGGTTTGATCTTGCTGTCACGGTTCGGGCTTGTAGTCCCCGTGACCTCCTGACAACAAAATGACAAAATGGGCTGTTAAAGTTGAAAAGCGGTCACGAAACCGTCACGTGGAGGCCAAACCGTGACCTCTAAAGGTACGACGTAGACGTGATTTTAACAAAAGGCCGGGATTCCCGGCACAAACCGTCACGTGGAGGCCAAACCGTGAAGGTTTGTGCCCCAGAATTTCACCTTATATACATTTCACCTTCGAACAATCGGCATATCCATTTCCAAACTAAAAATTCGCCCAATTTCATAATCCACACTCGAGATTTTACAGCCTTCGTCATTCCAAAAACACGTTAATTCAAAAACAATGTCGGGTTCGGGAGATCATTATCAAAGCCGAAGCTTCCAGATTTGAATGTCGTGACCTCGGTGATTCTGCTCTTGGGCTCGCAATCTCAAGCTTTTTCTTCTTGACTTACCCCGATATCGACGCTGGTAAACTCTCTAAACTCCGTGCGCGCAATGTTATTGGTGAAAAACTCGCTCGGGTTGCAGTTCGCCTCGGGCTTTACACCACCGGACCATGGTGCAAGATCCTTGTGCCACAACCCTACCTCTCCCCCCAACCATCCTTGTCACACTACTACTAAATGCGTCTCAAAATCTCAACGCCGCTTCAGGTGTTGTAAAGTTAACAAACGCGAACCAGCGTTAGTTCGCCGACTACAAAACAACAAATTAAAAGTAATAAAGTACCTGGATTCTAGCACGACTAAAAAAACAAAACAAACATACCCAGTGTATCCCGCTGAAGAGCAGGGTCTGGGAGGGGTATGTGGTGGCAAGTCTTTCCTCTATCCTGAGAGATAGAGAGACCGCTTCCGAAGAGACCCCGACTCGTTAACAAATCCCAATGTTTTCCTGTAACCGACGTATGAAACTTCCAAGCTGCTTCAGATGTTGTAAAGTTCACAAACGCATATCCGGCATTCAAACCATGCCTGTACGTATATATCAACGTCAAAACTTAGCTTACAGTGAGTACGTTAATAAAACTCCGATCGAACGGTGTTTCCCGCCTTTTCATTCTCAAGTTTACGGTGATAAAATTACGGAAATAAAAATAAATGTTAATGCTGGCCCATCTGGCGCGGGCGGGTCTGGTCAGGGCAGCGATCCGGGGATGATGGATTAGATAGATATTTTTTTTGTATTTTATTTCTTTTTGTATGTAAAAACTCGTTGTATATATATACATGTGCAGTTTCAGTTATGATGATTTGTATATTTGATTGTGTTTGTTTGGTTGTGTTTCTTTGTTTGTTTGCTTTATATTTGCAATGTTGATAATGTTAATTGTATATGTTTGATAACAACTGATTTTTACGATTAGGTTAACCATGTGATAAAATAACAACCAACTTGTTTAAAATTACTTGTAATATGACCATGAATTGCAGCAGATTAGGTTAACCATGTGATAATGTTAATTGTATCTGCGCTGCGTTTTGTCTCCACAAAGATTAAAGTCAACGCGTTCTGAATCAAGATTAAAGATAACAGATTACAAAGACTAATTAAGCAGATTAGAAAAAAAAAAGATGAACTGAATCGCACGTTTGTTAATGATTAAAACCATAAAATAGTGTTTGTTAATGATTTTAAAAGTATATAAACCCGAGGATAAATCGGTGCACCACCATATGCAGCAGCAACTTTCACACCAGTTTCATAGCATAAATGTTTAATGCTAAGGAAGATACACGAAATCAAACTCCGATCGAATAATAATAATAAATGTTTAGTAGTAGTAATAATATTAGTAGTAGAAGTAGTAGTAGTAGTAATAATAATAATAATAATAATAATAATAATAATAATAATAATAATTATTATTATTATTATTATTATTATTATTATTATTATTATTATTATTATTAATAAAACAATAATAATAATAATAATAATAATAATAATAATAATAATAATAATAATAATAATAATAATAATATAAACAGCTGAAGGATTGCTCATCTGTAGTTTTGTAAACAAAGTGTCACGGTTTGATCAATACGTGACAGTTAGGGTTTCTTAACCATCACGGTTAGGGCTAACCGTGACCTTTTGGGGTATTGCTCATCAGTAGTTATTTAAACAGCTGAAGGATTGCTCATCAGTAGTTTTCTAAACAAAGTGTCACAGTTAGCTCTTGCGGTCAGCCTAACCGTGACCGCGTGGGCTTGCTGTCACGGTTTTTATGGTCTTGCTGTCAAGGTTCGGGGTGGTAGTCCCCGTGACCTCCTGACAACAAAACGACAAATGACAAAATGGGCTGTTAAAGTTGGTCACCATACCGTCACGTGGAGGCCAAACCGTGACCTCTAAGGTACACGGTCTCAGTTTAAGGTACGACGTAGACGTGATTTTGACAAAAGGCCGGGATTCCCGGCACAAAACCGTCACGTGGAGGCCAAACCGTGACGGTTTATGCCCCAGAATTTCATTTTATATACATTTCACCTTCGAACAATCGGCATCCAAACTAAAAATTCGCAATTTCGTAATCCACACTCGAGATTTTTCAGCCTTCATCATTCCAAAAACGCGTAAATTCGAAAACAATGTCGGGTTCGGGAGATCATTATCAAAAGCCGAAGCTTCCAGATTTGAATGAGGTGCCACATATCGAAGATTCGAACCAGGTTAAACTAGTATATGTTTTATTATAACTTATTATTTGAAATATCTAACCATTATCTTTTTTAGGAATATTACGTATACGGGAGTCACCCTTCGTGGGGGGAGGAGGAAACCAACCCGTCGAACACATTTGCTCAAGAGGCGTACAACTCTTTATTTAGACCGACAGGTTACGGTAAAGGGTACAGATATCCCCTTGCAATTCTTACGGGCATGCCCCGAACACGTACAACTCGCAAACAGAGCTGGATTACGGACATCCCCCGTACCAGTCAGAACTAGAAATTACACATGTGTCGGATACTTTTAATGGGAATGACACAGATGAGAGTGACGGTTCGGTTCACCTCAAAGAAAACCATGGGGACACCGCGGAGCATGATGAGGATGAGGATCGGATAAGAAAGGCTACGGTTTCTTATAAAACCAATCAAGTACGAAGAGTTTTTATTTTTTGTTTATTTTATTTTTATTTGTTTTATATATTGTTTTTTATATCTAGCTTTATCATTTTTTCAGTATTTTGATTCTCGTGAGGACTTGGAGAAGTGGGCTAAAACGAGAGGACGCGAGCATGGGTGCGTCATTGTGGTGGGTCGGTCATGAAAAAAGGATGTGGAACTAATATGCAATCGTAGTGGTGAACCTAAATTCACTGGCACAAGTAGACGTACTGGGAGCATAAAGAAAGGATGTCCCTTTAAACTCGTAGGGAAGTACGTAGGAAAGAGTGACAGTTGGATGTTAGAGGTGAGAAACGAGACGCACAACCACGATCCTGTTGTGTACGAGGAGGGCCACGCGCATCTTAGAAAGATGACCGCCGAAGAAATTGATCTTGTCGAGAAATTACACAGGCAGTACGTGCGGCCACGACATATCCATTCAGCCGTAAGGGAGCAGTTTCCCCACAGCGTCTGTGTTGTTCAAGACATATACAATCTGACGTCAAAGTTTAGGGCTGAGGGGAGAGAAGGCATCACACCAATGCAGGAACTTGAAAACCTGCTACAATCTAAAGAGTTCGTGTATGAAACACGAACGAATGCAACTACTAAGGCGGTGGAAGATGTTTTCTTTTGTCATCCTACTTCGTATAAAATGTGGCGCGCATTCCCGCACGTGATGTTGATAGACACGACGTACAAGACCAACATGTACAACATTCCGTTTGTTCAGGTTATTGGCGTTACGTCGACGTCGAAGTCGTTTTGTATCGCGCATGCATTTATATCGAGAGAACGGCAAGACAACTTCACATGGGTACTGGAGCAGATCAGAGATATGCTCGATGGGTGTGTGGAGCCCCGCGTTATTGTCACAGACAGGGACCTGGCCCTGATGAGTGCGTGTGACACAGTGTTCCCGAGTGCTACTAAAAACCTATGCAGGTGGCACGTTCGGGAGAATATCAAAAGACGGTGGAATATCCTTTTCAAAACCGACATGTGGAAGGATTTTTCATACTGGTGGAAGACCTTGTGTTCGTCTCCCACAAAGGCAATGTACGATTACAATTGCAGGAAGATGGAAGAAAAGTTAAATGAAGATGGTAAAAGTGGTAAGAATTTCATATTTATTTTTACTCTAACAATTTATTTGTTCATTTTCTAAAATTTGTTATTTTCTTTCAGAGGTATGGGAATATATCTGGAATAATTGGTTGGTGCCGTATAAAGAGAAATTGTTACTTGTTGGATGTACGACCGCCTTAACTTTGGTGAATTTACAACTAATCGGGTTGAGGGCCAACATGCCAACTTCAAGAGTTACCTTACAGGGACCAACAATACGTTGTACACACTTGTCGGATATGTTTGTGACCTCGTGCGCGGCCAGGAGATTGAAATTTGTAGAACATTCGAGGTGTCCCGTGTGAAAATTAAAAAAGACCATCGACTGTCATTGTTCTCAAAGTTGCATTATAAAGTATCAACTTTTTGCCTTAGCCTCCTTGAATCAGAGTTGACGAAAATGGAAATGATTCAGGAGTCTGGGGGTTCATGTGGACACCAGTTGTTCACGTCCATGGGCTTGCCATGTGCTTGTCGTTTGGAGATACACGTCCGAGAAGGTTATATTTTTCTTAATACATTTTTTACTGTTGTCACACGATTGTATATTTTTCACTAATAATTTAACCTTTAAATCCAGTCACAAGTATTCCACTCGATGCGGTAGATCCACACTGGAGGAAGCTTGATTTCGAGCCAGCGTACGTGGCGCCGCCTGAACCCGACTACGATGTGAAATTTGATGACTTGAAACAAAAGGTTATGTCGTCTCCCAATCCTCAAGTAAAGAAAAAATTATTTAACAAAGTATTTGACTCTTTGTTTAAGAGTAAGTCAAAACTTAAAGAACCTGAAGTGCGTCATGACCGACGTGGTCGTCCAAATATTAAGGAGCAACAAAGAAGAGCGGACTCAATACATCACAGTATGAGGCTGCTAGACACAGCTCCTATACTTCCTCGCAACAAACTATGCCTGACCCGGCGAGGCATAGCTCATATACCCCTCAGTTTAAAATGCCCAATGACTGTTCTAATAAGGCAAAGGCTGCTTCAAATGTACCGATTACGGGAGCTGCCCTAGGGTTTCCTTTAATATTGAAACCAAAGGACGTGATAAAAGTTATGAGGTTTAAGGATCAGCTGCCCCAATGGATTCACCGGTACGTTTCGACTATAAAAGATGTGCGGCCTGATGGTAACTGTGGTTTTCGGGCGATCGCGGTGGCTTTAGGGAGAAAGCAAAATGAATGGGAATGGGTTAGGCGTAAAATGTTGTCGGAGATGGACAGAAACATGAGGTATTGGCGGAGCAATTTGAACCGTGAGATGCCTGGCCATTATGATTCTGTTCGTAATAGCTTAAATTGGTTTAGCACGACTAAACCCGCACCCGATACCCATTGTCTTACTTTTCCGGCCATGGACTCGTAATTGCGGAAACATTCAACTGTATTGTGCATCTTATTTCTTCATTTGGCAGCCAGACATGGTTCCCGCTGAGAACAGCCCCAGTGCCATTATTCACCTATCCAGTTGTCGCACTTGCTCATATTAACAGAGCTCACTTTATTTGCATACAATTGGAAGGGGATTACCCGATGCCCAGTGTGAGCTATCATTGGCCGAGATATGCATATCAAGAAGCACTAGAATGGCAAAATATGTATGAGGGTCGTTTAAATAATTACGTTAGAATAATGGATCGTCATAGAGGCACCAATGTCTCCTGTAAGATATCATTATCCGATACTTCTACATATTAATGAATATCCCTTTATTTGATGATGATGATGATGATGATGATGATGATGATGATGATGATGATGATGATGATGATGATGATGAGATGATAATAATAGTAATAATAATATAATAATAATAGTAATATTAATAATATTAGTAGTAGTAGTAGTAATAATAATAATAATAATAATAATAATAAAATAATAATACTAATAATAATAGTAATAATAATAATAATAATAATAATAATAGTAATAATAATAATAATAATAATAATAATAATAGTATAATAATAATAATAATAATAATAATAATAATAATAATAATAATAATTAATAGTAATAGTAATAATAATAATAATAATAATAGTAATAATAATAATAATAATAATAATAATAATAATAATAATAATATAAACAGCTGAAGGATTGCTCATCAGTAGTATTGTAAACAGAGTGTCACGGTTTTGACCAACACGTCACCGTTAGGGTTTCTCAACCGTCACGGTTAGGGCTAACCTTGACCTCTTGGGGTATTGCTCATCAGTAGTTAATTAAACAGCTGAAGGATTGCTCATCAGTAGTTTTGTAAACAAAGTGTCACGGTTTGGGCTAACCGTGACCTCTTGGTGTATTGCTCATCAGTAGTTAATTAAACAGCTGAAGGATTGCTCATCAGTAGTTTTGAAAACAAAGTGTCAAGGTTTGGGCTAACCGTGACCTCTTGGTGTATTGCCCATCAGTAGTTAATTAAACAGCTGAAGGATTGCTCATCAGTAGTTGTGTAAACAAAGTTTCACGGTTTGGGCTAACCGTGACTCTTGGGGTACTGCTCATCAGTAGTTAGTTAAACAGCTGAAGGATTGCTCATCAGTAGTTTTGTAAACAAAGTTTCAGGGTTAGACCAATACCTAAAAGTTGGGTTTCTCAACCGTCACGGGTAGGGCTAACCGTGACCTCTTGCCAGGCGAATGTCCACTGTTCGGGCGCATGGTTCGCTTTTTTTTATAAAAAATATTTACTCAGAAAATATTTAAAAAATCAGGCAAAAGGTCACGGTTAGGGCAAACGGTGACCTTTTGCCTGATTTTTAAAATTTTAAAAATAAAAAATTTTATAAAAAGCAACTCACTAAACCGGTAGTAGGGGTTTCGAGCCCACACCACTCCCGTATTGCCCTACCGTCTTAACCGGTCGGGACGGGAGTGATTCGCTGAAAGGTTTAGAAAACAATTACTTTTAAACTGAATTGGACCAAAAGGTCACGGTTGGGCAAACCGTCACAACTTTGTTCACATGTGGCGTTGTGGAATGAAGCTGTCACAGTTTGTTGACACAAAGTCTGACATGGTGACCTTACCGTGACACTTGTATGTATAAGAGGTCACGGTTTGGTCTAACCGTGACCTTTTGGGCTTCCTAAACCCACACATTAACCGTTTATGATCATTTACGTACATCGAATCCGATATTTTTTTCATGAATATGCACACACATCAAATATATATACAATAAGAACAAATACACTTCGTAAACGTACATACAAACATGCGTACGTGAACAAACCGTGACGTTTTAATGATACCCTAAACAATCTTATCGGGAACACATCAACATATATACACCTTATATTTGTATGTATGTATGTATGTATGTAGGATTATGTATGTATGTATGTATGTATGTATGTATGTATGTATGTATGTATGTATGTATGTATGTATGTATGTATGTATGTATGTATGTATGTATGTATGTATGTGTATGTATGTATGTGTGTGTATGTATGT